>CM076576.1:910503582-910783570 GCA_034641835.2 Pinus albicaulis | reverse complement strand
AATTAAACACAACTAAAAAAAAAATGGGCGACCGGAGGTTATTATGGATGTTTTTTCAGCGGTGCTCAATTATGTATTTAACGCACTGGTGCGAACATGTAGAAGGCGCCTTGGGGTGCTTTAAGAAGAATGCACCGGGCCGTTAAGGTATACAACCGCATAGGGCGTGGTATTGGTGATACAAAGCACGTGGCCGTTCTAATTGGTCTTGGGATTTGTGCGGTGCCCATAGGTCCTATAAACGCCCTGACACGTAGACTTTTCAAAATGCTCCGGTGCGCAGTATCAAACAAATGCACTGAGATTTATAATGTTATCGGTATTCGTGCAGTGCACATAGGTCGTAAAAACGCACTGGGGCTAATAGACACATAAACACCCTGGTGCGCAGTACCACACAAACGCACCGAGATTTATAATTGGTATCGGTATCCATGCAGTGCCCATAGATCGTAAAACGACACCGGTGCGTATAGACACATAAATGCACCGGGGCGCCGTACCGCACAAACGCACCAATATTTTTAATTGGTTTTATTATTTGTGCGGTGCCCATAGGTCGTATAAATGCGACGGTGCATTTAATGATACAAACGCACTAGTGTACAGTAACTGACATGCACCGGTTTTCATTTTGTATTTTTTAGAAATATCGACCTGTGACAGTGCAATTATTGTGATTTCTTTAAATTCATTATTCATCAAAAGTCGACACATCTTATAACAATATTCATATTAATTAAATTTTTATTAATGCATTTGAATGTGATGTTTGGATTAATTTGTTATATCATATCATAATTATTGTGGTTTTTTAAAATTCATTATTCATCAAAAGTCAACACATATATATCTTACAACAATATTCATATGAATTAAATTTTTATTAGTGCATTTGAGAATGACAATGGAGAATGCAATAGAATAAATTAAAACATATTTTATTATATATATGAATAAAACAGTCTTTGTCATACAAAATGGGACAATTATTGGTATCCCTTTGTCTTTCAATTGGGACACTATGTCCATTACATTAAAAAAAATGTCTGATTTCACAGACATATTTCAAAAAATACAACGCCTTGCTTTGATATCCAAACATAGTGATCATCATTCTTCGCTTGAACTATTGTCACTGCTAGAGCTACTTCCATGACTTGGGTTATTTTCAGGAATGTTTTGTTCACGGTGTTGATTGTTTTCTTCTTCTTCACCTTCCATCTACAAACATAAAAATAAATTGAAATGAGTGTATATACATTGGTGAGAATAATGAAAATTGCAATATTAAATAATATACATCAATGTAAATCGAAAAGAAAAATTACGTACCATAGCAACAATTGACTCATAAACTACACACATTCTTTCAATATCATGTACGTCCATGCCAACTTTCAAAATTTCATCTAGTGGTGTAGTTCCATACTTTGTTTCCTGCAAGTTTTATACACCATAACAAATCATTTATTGAATATAAAATATTTTTTTATTCTAATATTAATTATAGATGGAGCTAAGTATAATCACAAATTATGTATGCTTACAAATTCCACAATTAATTTTTGATATGCCAACATATAATCACAACCCATATTTAACCCAATATCAATCAATTCCTCTGATGGTTCTTCTTTGTATGTTAGCACCTGTTTGAAGACATTCAATGATGATTTTTGTAAAACAACTTAAAAAATACAAAAATGAAATCTAGTTAAGACGTTGTTATAAGGAAGTAACAATTACTCACAAACTTAGATATCAACCGTTTTCTTCCTTGTCGTCCTATTTTATGTGCTGAATGGGTTCCATTTTCTTTTCTTTTTTGCAAGAAAATACTTGAAAATTAATATTTAATGCTAACTTGTTTATTTATTGTACCTAATGATCGAAAAATTCAATGATTACATATTACATTTGAAGCATGTTGTTGTTGAGATGGCTCCTCATGCGATGCAATTTTGTCCATTTCTTTGACCATCTCCTTGTACACATTTTTGGACATTCCTACTGGCATATTTCTGATATTAGCTTGTTCATTTTTTGAGATTTTCATAATCTTCCTAAAAATGTAACACGACATTAATAAAATATTTAATTTTTATATTGATATATGAAAAGTAAATATAAAAAAAGTGATATTTATAAATAATTCTAGACAAACATTTAAAGGACTATTACTTTTTCATTCCTTCTTTTTTGTTGTTGTATGTTTTTGCTAAGTTTGACATGTCTCATTGACCAATTCTCTGGAAACTCTTCCTGTAGTTTACATAAAATTTGGTTCTTGGAATCATTGGATTGGTTTTTGTATTGTAAATGGAAAGAACATCTATACATTCATTCCACTAGATCCCTCAAACTTTTGTAAAAGTTTTTCCCCCTTTCGTTAACCTCCAACACCACTCCAGATGAGCTAAGGAGCAATTCATTTTCATTTGCATGTTCTATTTTTTTTCTTTTCTTAGAACAACATTCCTTTTCTGAGTTGTTGGTCCCTGTAGAACATTAAACATATGTGAATTAATAGATTGTTTACACATGTTATCTAATAATTTTAAGTATATTATTAATGATCATTAAAAAAATAAACTCATATTGGATCGATAATATTTTTTCATTCACCTGAATCATCATTTTGCAATTTTTCCATCAAGATTTTACGCTCTTCTGGTCCTAGATCAGAAATAATCTTATCAAGCTTCGTCATTTTGTGGCTCTACATGATACACAGTAAACAATACATATTAGTTAAACTTACATATAGTTCAAAAATAATATTTTTTATAAAGAATTTACAAAGAACTTTCCTTTTTTTCTTTTCTTGATGTGTTATTAGTATTTTTGTTACTTGGTCTCTTGTCAGTCATTTCTTTATCAATCTAAAACCTATACCATATCATTCATTAATATATTTATAAATAAATTGTCAAATTTTGAGGTAAAAAATAAATTTCAAGAAACAGGTGCGCCTTTCATTTGGTACGCACCGACGTCGGTGCATTGTGGTCTTCTAAATGCACCGCAAAAACAAAATACACCGTACGATGCTATATGTCAAGAAGGAGCACCGATTCGTTACATATGAACTATGGCACTGATTAACTATGATAAAATAATAAAAATCGTCTAGTGTTAGTTTTTGTAGCATAAACTGGTGCCATATTTTACATATGATGCACTAATAAAAAAAAATGTTTTTAAATTTTTTCACATTACTTTCGCGATGCGCTTGTAAAATAAGCCGCACCGGTGTGCTAGGTAATGCTGGGTGCACCGATAAAAAATAAAATATGTTTTTTTAAATTCACGCAAGGGCCTACATGGATTGGGATTCGACTATGCAAATCGTCCCATTGGTTGGATGTATGAGGTCTATATTTAGCAATAGAAACCCTATAAATCTAAATTGAAAAGCCCTAAACCTGAAATCACAAAAAGAGGGAGAAGAAAGGGTAGAAATAAAAATAATGTAAGGTTTGTATTTTTTGAAAGTATATTTTTTTTTTTTGCGAAACAGAACGTTTGCGGTGCGCCATAATGAAATAGCGCACCGGTTGCATATTTCACAAATACCACACTGAGAAAAAATATTTTGTTTTTTATTTTCTTATCACATTACTTTGGCGGTGCACTGCGATAATAAAGCGCACCAGTGCGCTAAGGTACACAGGGCGCACCGCTGAAAAATATTCTTTTTTTAAAATTTTTTTTACGCAAGGCCGACATGGATTGGGATCCGACTATGCAAGTCGTCCCGTGGGTTGGATGTCTTAGGCTTATATTTAGAAATACAAACCCTATAAATATAAATTGAAAAGCTCTAATTCTAAAATCACAGAAACAGGGAGAAGAAAGCGCAGAAAAAAAAAAAAAAATGTAGGGTTTCTTTCTAAAATGGTTTTTTTTGCGAAACAACACATGCGTGGTGAGCCATAATGAAATAGCACACTAGTGACAAAGTTCACATATGGCGCACTGATAATTTTTTTTTTTTGTCTTTTTTAAACTTTTATCACTAAACTTGCACGGTGCGCTGGTATTACAGAGCGCACTGGTGCTCTATATTACTCTAGGCGCATCGCGACACAAAAATCTGTTTTTTTTTTTAAAATTCATGCAAGGGCCGACATGGATTGGGATCCGACTATGCAAGTCGTCCTATGGGTTGGATGTCTTACGAGTATACTGTAGAAATTTGAATAATAGCTGAATTATTCACCGAGATTATCCTGATTACACACTATTTAAGCTTCATGCATAATACATAACCTCTTCTACAATTGATCATCAATTTGCGGAAATAGAAGCAGTCGCATGCGCACATTAAAACATAATCAAGCACACATATAACATAGTATGTAATGGGGAAAGCTTACAGTTGAAAACCCCCAACTATCTGTATATTATAATGATAGAGAACATGTAACAATACATAGCACAATACTCCTCACAAGTACTCAGTACTATCTCCAAAAAGTTACACACAAACTATTTGAGATTTGAACAAGTCAGGGGTTCAAATCTCCTCCACAAGTCTGCCTGCCTCTACTGCGCAATCCAAGTGAGTAATGAATGAGATCCAAGTTCGAATCCCACTAGCTCCAACTGCGCAATCCTCATTGGCAATCTCCATCAATGTGTGTGCAAATCTCATGCACAATCATGGTCACAACTGATAGTCACACACACCCTTTCACCCACCTCTAACACTGGTCTCCACTGAACTATCCATGCATTGCAATTAACTGATGTGTTATTTATTTGATTTATGAGTTAATAATTAGTGAATTAATTAATAATTAATTCACACCACTCATCACTAGTGTATTTATCATTTAGACTAAATACAACTAGTTCAACTAAGTTAAACCGAACACAACTCCACCAACTGTCTCATCAACTCCACCAAACTCTGCCACATGAGTTCTAACTGAAGTCAACCATGCAATAGCTCAACTAACCCTTAGAAAAAGCGTATTTCCTTCTGTCAGCTGCATGTGCCACATCCAAGCATCAAACTGAAGTGCTCCAAGAGGAAAAGATAATGTTTATAGTCTAAATATTATTAAGGGTTAATAATATTTGACTGTTCTATTTTTAGCCCGACAGTCTAAAGATAAAAACCGCCTAATGTCTAAAAACAGAGGTCCATCTATTTTTACCAACTCGACCAATCATCCATAAATAGCATCCTGCAACTCATAGACCATGATCCATATGTCTAAAAATAGACATAGTCTAAAAATAGACTTTGCGCCAAAAATAGCTTGTGTGGCCGCCACCTAGTTTAGGTGATCACTTTCCAACTAGGATCAGGAAAGATGTTTCAGGATGCCTCCTTCACTGTTTCTTGTTGCAATATTCAACATATACAAACCCTATAAATCTAAATTAAAAATCCCTAATTATGAAATCAGAGAGAGAGGGAGAACAAAGAGCAGAAACAAAAAAATGTAGGGTTTCTTTCTAAAATAGTTTTTTTGCGAAACAGCACGTGCCGGTGTGCCATAATGAAATAGCGCACCGGTGCCAAAGTTTACATATGGAAGACTGATATTTTTTGTTTTTGTTTTTTTTTTTAAATTTTTATCACTGAACTTGAACGGTGCGCTGAAATTACAGAGTGCACCGGTGCTCTATGTTACTCTGGTCCCACCATAGAAGAAAAATCTGTTTTTTTTTTTAATTCATGCAAGGGCCGACATGGATTGGGATCCGATTATGTAAGTCGTCCCGTGGGTTGGATGTCTTACGACTATACAAGCCCTATAAATCTAAATTGAAAAGCCCTAATTCTGAAAACACAGAAAGAGGGAGAACAAGGAGCATAAACAAAAAGAATCTAGGGTTTGTTTTTAAAAATGGATTTTTCTTTTTTAATTTTGTTCCTGAAAACTACAGAAAAAGTAAAAAAACTGCAGAAAAAGTAAAAAAACAATAAACTTTGATTTTGTTCTTTTACTGCATAAAAAAAAACTGTAGAAAAAGTAAAAAAAACAATTAAATTTGATTTTTTTCTTTTACTGCATAAAAAAAACTGCAGAAAGAAGTAAAAAAATCAATAAACACTACTACATTTGGCGGAAATTCCGACACTTGGTTCCGACGCTTTTGACCAAATGTCGGAAATTTCCCCAAATTTTTTCCATCCTGCCCGAAACCATCGCTATACCGACGTTTATAGAAAAGTGTTGCAATACCGACACTTAGAAAAGTGTCGCAATTGCGACGTTTGGAGGAAGACGTCGCAATTGCGACACTATGGCCCAAAGCGTCGCTATTGCGACGATCGCCTCCAAACGTCGCTGGTATTAATGTCTATGTCATAATTGCGACGTTGAGGCACCACGTAATAGCTGTTTTTCCAGCGTTTCAGATAACGACACTTATATGCGTGCCATATAAAAATACGAAACTTATATATGCGCTTTACATAAAAATGATTTGTATTGTTTGTATCCATTTAGCCGCCTACATTAACGTTTGATATTACGCGCGACCTCGCTCCGTTTCTTTAACAACATTTTGCTCTAATTCACTCCTCGCCCTCTTGCAGAACATCATTTTCCCTCAGCATTCGCCCTCAGCATTCGCCCTCAGCTCTTGCAGAACAACATTCGCCCTCAGCTCTTGCAAAATGGTAAGTTCTTACTGCAGGCCCTTCCTCCTATAGTAGGGTTGACTCTATTTGGGTTTTTTTGGTCAATTCCATTGGATTGTGTTAGGCTGTAGGGTTCTCTAGATGTCAAGAATCAAGATTCAATACCCTCTATTATCTTCATCACCCAATACAAGATTTAAATTTTTCCCAAAGAAACGCTTATTAATTTGGCAGCCATTATTTCTCCCTGCTTTAAAAACCCTACATTTAAATGAAAACAAGCATTGCATTTAAACTACAAAAATCTATTAGTGTTCAAATGTACATGTGTGCTACATTAACGTTTGATATCACGCACGCATTCGCCCTCCGCTCTTGCAGAACAACATTCGCCCTCAGCTCTTGCAGAACAACATTCGCCCTGACCTCTTGCAGAACAGCATTCGCCCTCAACATTTGCCCTGAGCTCTTGCAGAACAACATTCACCCTGCATTCGCCCTCAGCTCTTGCAGAACAACATTCGCCCTCAGCTCTTGTAGAACAACATTGGCCCTCAGCTCTTGCAGAACAACATTCACCCTCAGCTCTTGCAAAATGGTAAGTTCTTACTGCAGGCCCTTCCTCCTATAGTAGGGTTGAATCTATTTGGGTTTTTTTGGTCAATTCCATTGGATTGTGTTAGGCTGTAGGGTTCTCTCTAGATGTCAAGAATCAAGATTCAATAACCTCTATTATCTTCATCACCCAATACAAGATTTAAATTTTTCCCAAAGAAACGCTTATTAATTTGGCAGCCATTATTTCTCCCTGCTTTAAAAACCCTACATTTAAATGAAAATAAGCATTGCATTTCAACTACAAAAATCTATTAGTGTTCAAATGTACATGTGTGCATCACTTGTGTAGGGTATTCCTTTTCCACTTTCACAATATCCAAGAATGTGTGCAGTATAGTTCATATTTTTTGTGATTTATATTATCTTGAAAAAGGAAAGGTAAATTATTTCCCATGGAAAAAGAAGGTTTTCCCTTTTTACTACTGGAAATGGTACAACAAAGTTCCATTTCTACCCTAAACTCCTATGAAACAGGAACCAAATAAAGGCCATGTCCTCAATGGACATCATTTGGCTTTGAAAATGGCTATTGCACCGTGTTGTTTCTTATATTACATCACGATAGTTTCTTAGGTCATTTCTTGTTTCTAAGGATTTTTCAATAGTTGCTCCAAAAGCTTCACTTCAAGGCCCTTCAAGATCGTCTCCAAAAATGCTATACCATCAGCTTCAACAATTTTGCTCCAAAAATATCCTCAAGGTCTTCACAACAATTTTACTAGAAGTTGCTCCAACAATATATTCAATAAGGTCTTCATTGTCAACTCGTCTCTTGTTTGGGTGCCTTAATGTGCAATGACATGTTTCCAGGATTGAATTCAATGCAAGGCATATTTGAAACTCTAACTCTATCTTCCGGTGTCTTATTAGAAATTATTTCAGTTTTCATTTTTTGTTTTCAAGTTAGATATTGTTTTCAAGTTTTTACATTTATAATTTTATTGCAATGTGGCAGACTGATCAGAGCAGTGCAGGAACAACCCCGAGACGGGATGATCGCGGAAAGAGGCCAGCGGAAGAACATGTAAAGTGCCAACATTGCTCTATCTTCAAGTATTTTACTTATTTACATAATTGAAATAATATTAATTTTGTTCAAATATGCAGACACCTAGCCATGGTACGCCTGATGATTCCCTCTTTGAGGAAGAGCTTTCTTCATCCCTATCTCTAGTGTTCTTGTTGCAAAAAAAGGCACGAGATGCAAGGTCAGAATTTAATACTTTGATAGACGCGCCTCAAACACTTGAAACAGTAGAGAGGATAAAACATCTTATGATCCAGCTAGAAAGATATCAGGTAATAATACAAATTCAAAAGAATATTTTTTTTGTTCTGCATGAGATGAATTGTGATAGTTTGATTTTTAATTTTTACATTGACTAAACTAACAAAAAGTTCTTTTGTATGTAGCGTTTTTTGGCACTTGCTGAACCCGGTGTTGGTGGTAGTGGGACACAAGGGCAAGATATTGCCCAACAACCCTCTCATACACCTTCTACTCCTTTAGGTGCCAACCAAGAAACACACCCTGCCCAAGCAGACACCCAGCCAACCGTTGAATGTGTTGGCAATGATGAGGCTGATATGGCCAACTACATTATTGCGTTTCCTGGAGCTACACGTGTCAGCTCCACAGGGACCATTAATGGCACGTTGTTGGTGAACGATGAGGGTGTCCCTATAAAGCATGTACAACTCCCAGGTAAATTTTAATATTTTAACTATTTCATGTACTTTATCTAAAACATATTTGTCATGATTTTTATTTTTAAATTAATGATAATATCTTCTTTTTCTTTTGGTTTTATTCTGTGTAGGAAACAATGAGTTCTACAGGATTCTGGAGAGCCATGCGTTGGTAATTTTTGGCTCAACCATACGTACAGGGTGGAATTCCCAGAATTCCAACCTGAAAAAAGAACTGTTAGATTATCTAGAAGCCCTTTTTGGGGTCGGCACATTTGACAGAAAAGCGGTGGCTCAGGTAGCCGGCAAATATTTGAAATATACCAGGGACACCTATAGGACACAATTGCAATTTAACCCTAGATATGAGCATCCTCTCATAGTTTCAGAGAGTGAGTGGAGAGCACTCATCCATGACGGAAAAGAGAAAAGGGCAAAGAAAGAAGGAAAAATGCCAACTGGACCCGCAAGGTAAATTACAACTTTAATTCAATAGCTTTAATTTTCTTTATGTCTAAAATTAAAGTGTGCTATGTCATATATGACTTCAATCTTTTGATGCTAGGTTGCCTGACACCTCAAAGGCAACCAAAGCTAGGATTGAGAAAAAGGGCCATCACAAGCTCGGCCAGGGTGGCTACTTGAAATTAGCTGTAAGAATTGTAATTAAGTAGCTAAACATCTTATAATTAATTGTATCGCCTTCCAACGTTTTTGTAATCCTATCAGATATGATTAAAAATACACAATCATATGTAATGTAGGGTGATGACTTCGGAACAGAAACTACAAAGGAAGATAAAAATATCGCTTTCCATTTCGGCTATCAAGCCGTAGTTGAACGTCGCAGAAGCTTGGGGCAGGTCCCAAGATCCAGAATGCCTGATAAGGTAAAACATTAACCTTTCAATATGTTTGTTTTCGTCCATAAATTTAATGTCTAATTTTTTTTTTAAATCAGGGGAGCAGCACTACCGACGAGGCAAATAACCCAGTTTTAGAGCCAGATGTAGATGATCCTCACATGCAACCTGATCATTGTAGTGGGGACCAGGCCGACAATGCTACTATCAGTGAGGGTCGTGACGGTAATTAATTTCCACTTATAATTTTTTCTAATTATACCTTGATGGTTGTCCTTATAACGTTTTTTTGTTTAAATGACAGAGAATGTTTCCCTTGAGGATCTTACCACCAGAGAGGAAGACAGGGCAACAGTCCCAACGGCGACAACTGGTGCACCAGGTAAATAATCTCATTGCAATTTTTTTTATTAATATTACCTAACTAGTTCAATGATATTTAAAAACTGACAATTAAAATTTAATATTATCTGTTTTTGTAGGCGATGCCCCGTCACTGGATGAGACCAGACATCGTGACTACGCAACTAGGTCAGCGGCGACAACTGGTGCACCAGGTAAATAATCTCATTGCAATTTTTTTTATTAATATTAACGAACTAGTTCAATGATATTTAAAAACTGACAATTAAAATTTAATATTATCTGTTTTTGTAGGCGATGCCCCGTCACTGGATGAGACCAGACATCGTGACTACGCAACTAGGTCATTGCACAACTGTGACACCAGGTAAATAATCTCATTGCAATTTTTTTTTATTAATATTACCGAACTAGTTCAATGATATTTAAAAAATGACAATTAAAATTTAATATTATCTGTTTTTGTAGGCGATGCCCCGTCACTGGATGAGACCATACATCGTGACTACGCAACTAGGTCAACAGTGCGGGTCGAAAGGCACGAAACAGGAGCAGAGCACGATGATATTGATGATGTAATTAGGAGCTTTAGAAATAGGAAGAAGAAAAAGAAAATTTGATAATGTAAAATATTGTATTATTATAAGACAAACGTTACCATACTTGGAACTTTTTTGCGTTATATAAAAAACTCATTTATCATACTATTTTTATGTCAAGCATTAATTGCAATGTTTCCTTGCGTACTTTTTGTTGAGTTTTTTTATTAGTTATTGAATTTTTTTTTTATGCTCATGAAAGTAAAAAATGAAATATAGATTGGGTATTGGGGAATTGAGAGTGATGTGAAGGGGGGGGAGGGGCCATAAGAGCTTCCACCTTCACGTGGTTGGCCCTGTTTAGTAGAGAATAATTTATTGGAGCGATTTAATCTCGGAGCAAACATCCCTCGATCCCGCGTAGCAACAAAAAAGTCACTGTTGACTTAGTTGCTACTCTTTCATATCGTGGAAGACTTGTTCCAAGTTCATGCGACTCCAATAAATTGTTCTTGAAATGAAGAGGAGCTTATTCAGGTATGTTTTGACATTTTCAACATATGTTCTAACATTATCACAAGAATGCATCTTAGAGTAAAAAATACTACATCAATTACTTGTATTTATTGTATAGATAATGATGGATTTTGATTGACTTGGCAGCAGTGCAGGTACAAATCCTCTTGCATCATGAGCAATACAACTTGTCAACCAGGGTCATGTCCAGGATATTTTTGCTTGTGCGCTTGACCAGGTTCGTAATGTCACATTTTGTAAGTTCCTTTACAGTTCATAATTCAATATTAAGCTTGTTCATGATTATTATTTAGGTTTTTTGTATGTGTTTTTTTATCTATTTGATTGTAAGCAACTCTGCATGTTTCCTGTTGTTCACTATGATTTCTCCCATTACCACTCCCAGGATGAATCCGAATTTATTGTTACATAGGTTACTTTATTGTTACTATGATTTCTCCATTTACGATTTCATAGGTTACATCATGTAAAGTTGTCAATCTCGGGTTGGTGATGAGCTTTAGTTCTCCAGATTTGGGGCTTTTCTGATATTTTCTCCCTCATGTCATTCCTGCATCACCTCGTTGTTTGAGAATGCCAATTGTCTACCACTTGTACCAATTGGCACATGTCAATCTCTGAGTGGTGCCACATTTCACCTATTTTCAGTGAGAGTTTAGGGTTTCTCTAACATAGCTTCAGAAATCTGATTCAATGCTTGCGTGAATATTGTCACATAATACTCATGGTTTGGATTGATGAGCATGTTTTGAATGGTTGCTTGATTCATAAGAACCACCCATATAGTCATCTTGAGATATTTCAGAAGTTTTCTCGGGTTTCCTTTTTCATCGTTTCTAGTGGGTGGGATGGTGTGGGGTGATCCATCAATATTGGTGCTCTTGTAGTAGGGAATTTTTTTTTGGGGATATAAAGGAGCATTTGATGTAGATATCCCATTGGATGCATTCATAGATGGGCATGAGAGGTCAAGAATTTAAATTAAAAATATACAACCTCTAGCATGGCAACCTGAAGGCCGCGAGAGACACTAGTTAAAGATTGTTTTGTGCTGGCCTTAATATAGTCGTGATTTATTTCTATTATCTTAATGCAAATATATAGTCCGGTCTCATTAAAATGAGGATTGTGGTTGTATTTCTCTTTGTTTTTTTCTCTCTTAATGCTCCAGAAGTTGCCAAAAGTTGCGATAGTTATTTAGTTTGCCTGTTACAACTTAAAAGTGGTTTTTAGCAATGGGAGTCATGTTTTTTAAGGTTCATACTAATATGAAGATCTTGTAATTCTATATTTAGGATAAGAGAAGATGGCCTCTGCTTTGGGAAGTATGACAACAATTGCCACATCTACCTCATTGGGTAACAATGGAAAGGGGAAGAAGTTGGGTGCAATGTTTGATAATTATGGCGGACAATTGTCTTCTCTTTCAGTTTTTTCACCCATTTCCTTTAATCGCTCAAGCAGAATAGGGACTCTGAGATTACGCGACAGAGAGAAGGTAGTTAATACAAGAGCTATGGAAAAGGAGTTGTACTTCAACAAGGATGGCTCAGTGACAAAAAAATTGCAGGTGAGAGAAAAAATTATGTTTAAAGGAAGGTCACCTGCACGTGAAACTTCACTGCGGTGGATCTTTCCTTGTCCACTTATATTCGATTTTAATGTGTTATTTTAATTTTTCATGGAGGGTTGTTTTGGCATATGGTGTGGCATTCAATTGCACACTTACTGAAAGCATTGTCAATTTGTCTTGCAGGCGGTGTGAACAAACTTGTTGATCTTGTTGGAGTCACCCTTGGGGCGAAGGGCAAAATGTTGTCTTGGAGAGCAAGCATGGTTCTCTGAAAATAGTTAATGATGGTGTGACAATAGCTAAGGAGGTAATTTGTAGATGTGTGCTCTGGTTTTCTTTTTAACGTTGTATTAGTTCCCCCTCTTAAATGTATTAGATTTGGTAGGCATAATTTGAAAACTCAAAGGTGAAAGGAAACATATTTGTTACCCAATGGTCTACTTGGCCTATGGACTAGCCACATTAGAGTAATGCATAAAGCTTTCCACAACAATAAAAGGAAAGGGTTATGGCTGAGTCAAATTTTATTGTTATTGACAGTGTAATGAAATGTATCTCAATGCTATGGTTTTGGCCTTTTTATTGATTGAATTAGAGGACCCAGTTGAAAATATTGGGGCCAAGTTGGTAAGGCAAGCTGCGGCAAAGACAAATGATTTAGCTGGGGATGGAACCACAACATCTGTTGTTCTTGCACATGTTGGAATATTGAAAAATTCCAGAAAAATGAATGGAGAATAAATCTCCCTTCTTTTAACACAGAGAAAATAAAAATTTCTTTGACAGGAGACAGAGTTTCAATACTTTGAAAACAAACTTCTATTCCTTTCAATAACTCAAAAAAAAACTATTACACTTCTTCCTCACTGAGAGGGATTACAAAATTATGACTGCTACAAAACGCAGTGCATAAAACCAACTCACTGTCTGTTCAAAACAAACATACTATGTCTCTAAGACACTCTGCTGTGTTTTTCCCTTTCGCACTGCTGTGCATACACACTTAAAAAGTTACACTCAGTTTTTCACTTTTTACACACTGCTATGTAATAAAAAATTTACGTACTGTCTATAAAAAAAACTACCAAGCTTTTTCGACCTTTTTATTTTTATATGCCGGAACATATAACCGTAACATATAAAACATATTATAATAAACCCTCTTTAAAAAAAAATAAAATTAAAACTAAATTCTATGGCCCACCTTTCATTTCGTATATGATATATATATAACATATGTTTAAAACATATGTATATATTAAAGCATACATAAAATTAAATTATCAAAACATTAAAGAACCCTTTCCATCGGACTTCAAAAGTCTGAATAGATTGAATTTCAAACCAAATTCGCATTCCAAAATGGGATGCTGACGTCTGCCTAATTTGTAACGTGAATTCTCAATCCAATGTGCCTTATAAAAAATTCGGGTCCGGTTTTCAGGTTTTCAGATTCCCTTCAATTTCATGTGATCCAATATTAATGCTCCACGTGTCCTCCTTTTGAATTTACAAAATTGGGGGGTAAATTTATATTTGTTTAATTTTTGGTTGGTGAATTGCGTTAATGATGGTTGTTGTGTTTAAATATAATCCTGTACAGAAATATGGCTGCGGCCGTCTACAAAAAAAACTTGCAGGAATTTTAAATGCTGGATTATGTGGAAGTTCAAAGAGTGACATAATCCCTTCCCCGCAACTAATTTATAAGATAGTGGAAAGTATGGTGAGAGGAAAATGGTGGGATTTACAATCAACCATATTCACTTTGAAAAAAATGGGGAATTAAGAGACCATTATACCTAACAAGTCCTTATAAATATTGAAGCCGAGGCACAAATACATGACAACAACCTTTATACAAGAATTATTTTATTTGAGTAAGGGAATAGTAGTTGTAACTTAAGGTTGCAACAATGGTCCCATAAAACAATTACTTGTATCCTACTGTAGTAACTATGGATTAAAGTTGCAACAATTGTGGCTTGAGGTTGCAGAAGTTGTGACTTGGGGATGCAACATTTGCGACTTAGAATAAAACACATTATATATATATATATATTAAGAGATTATTATACCTGAAAAATACTTGTCAATATTGAAGTTGAGGCATCGATACATGGTAACAATCTTTATACGTGAATTAGTTTATTTGAATAAGGGAACAATAGCTGTAACTTAAGGTTGTAACAACGGTTCCATAGAAAATTTGCTTGTATCTATTTGCAGTAACTATGCGTTAAAGTTGTGCCAACTATGGCTTGAGGTTGTAGGAGTTGTGGCTTGGGGATACAATATCCGTGACTTAGAATAAAAAATATTATATATGAAAGAAAGTATATATATTAAGAGATCATTATATGTAACAAGTCCTTGTAAATATTGAAGTTTACGCATAGAGACGCGACAAAAACCTTTATACGAGAATTATTTTATTTGAGTAATGGAACAACAACAGTAACTTAAGGTTGCAACAATGGTTACATAAAACTATTGCTTGTATCTAGTTGTAGTAATTGGGTGTTAAAGTTACAGTAGCTATGCCTATGACTTAGAATAAAACAAATTATATATATATATATATATATATATATAAAGAGAGAGAGAGAGAGAGAGAGAGAGAGAGAGAGAGAGAGAGAGAGAGAGATTAGAAAATATATTACAACAATATTTATTTAACTAGTATGTTAAAAAAATAAAATTTACCCGGTCGCAGGTGTGGGGGCATCTGGAAAGGTATGGATACCAATCCATTTAGAATATACATGGCATCAACACCCAAATCCATGATTAGTTTTTGAATATGGAAGATGAAAAACAAGAGATACATGCCTAAACAAATTAAGAAATGCTACTATTTTGATCACTCACACATTTACATATGCTATTGTCTACACACCTTCTATTGGTGGACAATGTTTTCCTATTTCTTGCAGGATATAGTAGATAGAACTAGTATGTGAAGACTCATTAGAGCTCTAAAATCATTTTGGGTTTCATTTGGAATATAAGTAAACCTACTCAAGTCTACCATCACTTTCAATGATTTGGAAGATATGTTAGCAAAAACAATCAACCAAGTGCACCCATTTCAAATACTTGGGATTTATGTTAAGATTTAATGAATATAGGTATGGAGATTGGTTCTTTCCATATCGAAAAGTGGGAAAAATAATCACAATATAGTTATCCTTGGGTGGCACATTAACCTTAGTAGTGTCCATACCAGGATATTGACATTCCCTAGCTTATATTCTTGTTGGTATCTTGGGAAATATTAGAAAAAAATGTTTTCATTTTATCTAGAAGGAAAGGAAAAGCAAAGGAGGCATCCCTATAGTAAAATGGAAATGGATTTCCAAGCCAAAAATCACATGATTCGTTGGATGCTAAAGAATATTCATCATTTTTGGAAAGCATTATTTTCCAAGAGTCTTTTGAGAATCATAAAACATTTAGGCTTGTGGCAGGATGTAATAAAATCAAAGTAAATAGGAAAAATTTCATATAAGGATAATTTTTACAAAAGTTCCAACAATTCTTCCCACCATTTATCTTCTGGTATTCTAGTCCATTGAAGTTTTCTCAATGTTTCATCAGCCTCAGTATATCTGAAAAAGGTAGGCTAAATTGGAAACAAATGCTTTAATTCATGCTCAAGATAAAATAAATTTTCCAATCTGTCATGAAGATTTTTTCCTGTTGGCAAGGCTGCTTCTGATGTACTGGTTGAAGAATTGGCCTGATTGTCAGCATACTTGTCCAATTTTTCAAAATAGCTTTCAAGGTCCATTAGTTTATCCTCTGAAACTATAGGACTGAGCAATCCTTTTTTCAACAAAATATCAAATCTTTCTCTGAAGGCAATGATTTATTCTTGCATATCTGAGCACCTTCATTCTAGATTCTGCATAAGGGTTCTCTTAGTAAAAACTCTTTTTATTTCCAAAATTGTTCCGGTCCTGTCCTGAATACCAAGTTCTGCAAGTTGGTGTCTGGTTTGAGTGTTTATAAACTGTATGAGTTGATTGGCTTCCTCAGGCCTATTTCCCAATTCTTCTCTTGTACTTTGAACTTCTTCTATAGCCAATTTGACTAAATCATTCTGTTCATACATAATCTGAATTGAAGACCAGACATCCTTTATTGATTGGATAATGTTGTCCCAAAGAATTTCATTTATTTATTTTAAAGGTTTCTCCAATGTGAGATCCTTTTCCAATGCTTTAACCAATTTTTCTAATCTTTTGACCTCTCTTGTTTTATCAGCAACACTCATTTTTGAGAGATCATATCTTTGTTCTAAATTAATAAGCTGTAACTTTGTGTGCTGGATTTCTGTTACCTGAAGTTTCAATTCATTCATTGACTTCATTAATTCTTCAAAACTCAAATTGGAAGTATTTACCTATGATAGCTCTGTTGGCTGACCTGTTGTGGATGTACCTATACTTGTAATTGCCTCTGTTGTTGATGCTGGAATAGTAGACTGCTTGTTCTTTAATGTTTGTTCAAGCTCTTTTTCTGTTTCATTTAGTTTCAAAAGCAAGTCCATCATTTCTTCTTCAGAATTTTTCTTTATCATCTCTTCATTTTGTGGATGTCTTGAAGCTGGCAATTTCAACTGCTTTCTCAAAGCTGCAATATCATCATCTTTTTTTCTTGATTAGGGCCTCTATACCTTTGACATCTTTAGGATTGTGACCCAATCCAATGATTATTTCCTCCAATGTCTTTATCCTGTTGTCTTTGGCCTGAGAAGAGGCTTTTTCAAGCTACAATTGTGCATTAGTGTTCTCCAAAGAATCCTGCAACTTCTGAGTTGCCATTGCTTTATCGGTCATAGTAGAATAGATCATTTCACCAGTCTGCTTATGTAACTCAATTTGATCTAAAGGATGAATATCATTTGCTAAGACTTCAAAATTTGTTCTAATATAATTTGCAGCTGTTTGAGGCTGCTGCACTTTTGGTTTGAAGTGATTCATTATCATTTTGCCTTGCTGAATGTCATAAGCTGACATCAATCTTTCTTTATTCTTAGGAGCCATCTTCAAATAATGATTGTAAACCTGGAGTCTTAGTAGATCATTCCTGGCTTTTATATTGATAAAGGTTTTCTTTATATCTCCTGCATCTTTAACTGGTGGTTTGAAAGAAGATATTTCAACACTCTGTTGCTTTTGCAGCTCTTTTCTCTGTAAAGTAGTGGATGCCTCACTGACTGTACCTGTTTGTTGACTATCCAAATCTTCTCTCTGGCTATCAGGAATTTCCTGAACAAAATCTACTTCTGGAAGAGGATTTAATTTTTGTCTTTTAGCATGAGGCTGTTCTGAAGATCCACCAACAGGGGTAGCAACTTCAACATCTCTCTTCTTGCCTTTTTCTATATTGATAGGAGTTTGTAAAATTGAAATTTCTGGCTCATTGATATGAATAGGAGGAATTTGTACTTGAACATGTTCTTTAGAAGTCTCAGGTTGCTTTGTCATTGTGAATTTTTCAAATACTTGTATGTCAGGCTCCTTTTCTTTTCCTTTAGATTGTACTGTGGCCAATGCATTGATCTCCTATAAATTTTGCTGAGAAGTCCCTACAGAAGAAGGACCAATAATTGGTATCTGCACCTGTCAAAAAGAGTTTAGGTCAAGTATTTTCTCAAGGTCTTTCATTACATTTTCAACATTGACCTGCTCACTATCCTGTTCTACCAATGTTCCTTCCATCCATTCATCCATATTGGCATATTGTTCAATTTCTGGAATTTTGTGATGAATGTATGGTGATAGTTTATTTTTCATTCTTCTATCACAAATAAAGCTATTTGGGTCATAAGGCACCCAGTAAAAACTTTTTTGTAATCTAAGATATTCTTCTAAGATTCTTTCTGCTTCCTTTCCAGCATCTCTAGAGTTACAAACAAAGGGACCTAATTGACTTTTGATCTTGAGTTGAGCCTTTTTCTTTGCATTTCAGAAATGAAATATATCTGAGTTAATCATCTACTTGAAATACTCTAGTGCAAAGAGTCTCATGGGGACATATTTGGGCAACTTGAATGGGCACAATTCACATCCATATATTCTGATCTCAGTGTGATTTTGATACAAGTACTAGTCACCTACCCTATATTGTTTTGAGAGCTGTAGAATTTTCTTGATTTCATTATTGACTCTAGGAGGGGAAACTCTTGTTAACAAAGTGGTTGCAGGGTGTAAAAATAGGTCAATAAACTCATTATAGGAGTAAGGAGAATCAGAGGAATTATGGGTGATGGCAGACCAAAATATCATAGACCTAGGATTTCCTTTGGCATCAAGTTTCTGAACATGGAAAGGGAAAATTTCTGATTGGTAATAAATCATGAGATGATATATAATAGAAGAATATTTGAACACTTTTTCATTCTCAAATCTCATGAATTGATCATGGATTTTATCAGCAATGTAGGATGCAAAATCATACTTGACAGCAGGGGACTGTCCAGGGGTAAATATAGACAACAATACTAGGGTTAATTGATCAACATATTCACTCATATTGAAACCCATGATAAAGGATATCATATTCAGAATAAGCCTGCCCACATCAGTGAAAAAAGTATAACCATAGGGGGGAGGGCCTTTGGGCTGATGCTTTGGTAACATGAAGGTTTGACAAATGCGATTTAACTCTTCATGGGACAAATTGGAAGACTTTTCAAGTAATTCTCCCATGGACAGGGGAGTGAGGGCTTGACCAGGTTGAAATTGCAGCATTTCATTTATCGACTGAGTAGTGATTGGGAAAAGGATGTTCTGACTCAGGGACAAAACTGCTCTTTGATTGGGGTCATAGTTTGCATGGTAGTAATGAATTAACTCAGGAAAAATATGGACTGAGGGGAGAAGATACATGGGGAGATTGGATTCCCATAATCCAATAATATCAGAACCGTTTATAAAGTTATCTCTGCAGCGGCAAAAGGTTCGAAGAGGATTATCACTAAGAACGAGGTCTTTAATTTGAAAATATCTATCTGCTAGGGGCAAATAGTCTAAATCTCTGTGAGGGGCATTCAAAGATGCGACGTTCAGAGCCACTGGAACCTCCATTTCTGGTTCTTGTGGATTCAGAAATGAATTTCGGGTTTTTGTGAAGAAAAAACACAATTACAAGTTTTGGGAATGCAATTTACAATTCTGGGGATTGAACAAGACCAAATTGAACTCTGTTTCTATATTTCGTGCAGAATTTAAAACAAAAGCTAGGATTTCACAGAGTTTTAACGGGAATTGGGGTAAATACCTGTTTTTTGGGAGATAAAAAGTGATTAAATAGGTACAAGCTATGGCGTACGAACTCTGGATTACTGGTATGCAATTGTCTTCAGCAAAATACAGTTGATGGCGCTTGACAGTTTGTTTTTGAAATTATCTGCATGAGACTTTGGTCGTTCACAGAATAATGAAAATGACGCGGGCAAAATTGTTTTATTCACAAAGTCCAAAGGGTGACGGGGTTTTATTTATTTATTTAATGGATGACGTCAGCAGGCACAGAGGATGAGTCATGGGAGGCAAGCTGTAAGCGGTTTCCATCGCACCGCTTTTGGGGAAAAGTGGTTTTGGGCGGAGGGCGAGCGATTCCATAGAATGATTGATGCGTGGCATGGCACTGTTTGAAAACCGCCGATCCATCGCGCGTTATTGTTCGGACGCGGATGGCTAGCGATATCATTAATAACCGTTTATCTTAGATGGGTTGATCGAACGACGATGGGGACGTGGAAGTGATGGGGATTTAATAGCCGTAGTCTTCCTAGGCAACGTTTTGGCCCAGAATCTGGCAAGGATTTTTAAAAAATCCGGCAAATATTTTATCAGAATCATGTTTACAGTTGTTAAAATTTAGTATTTTGAGTGCCCTAAGGGTTTTTGGTAGTGCTGAATCCATTTCCACTGTCAAAATGGATTCAAAACACTCCAACTACCTGATTTCTTGAATTTTAGTTGCCTGGATTCCGGCAAGAAACTGCCGTCCGGGCTATTTCGTTGCCTGGGTAGACAACTCTAGATTTAATATGGAGGGCCCGATGCAATTAAACCTTAATTAATCTCATCGGGGGGAATCTGATTGGCGGAGTTAATTAATCGTGAGGATTAATCAATTTGTTTATAAAAACGCAGGAAAGTGATCGGGAAATGATTTAACCAAGGTTAGTGGTTAAGGGAGGTATTGGGGATTTTACAAAGGGTTTATAGTTTTAACCTTGGGAAAGGGAGTCGGGGGATTAAAATACACAGGGGAAGAATTATTTTTGTATTAAAACACGTAATAAAACATGTTTTAATTATTTTTTCAATATACTTTTATTATATGATAATTAAATCAGATTAATCTAATTACCATAGGGGCGGAATTTAATATTACGATATATTTAGCCAAAGGGGGCATAAAGTGGGTTTTTTATTTAAACATGCGGGAATAAATAACTTTGGCTAAAATTTATTAATGGGTTTTTGGGGATATTATATAAAAATGAGTTATATATAATAGGAGAAGGTTATTTTTGTAAGGATTTAATACATAAAATCAATGTTAATATGACAAAGGGACAATGTAAACTCAAAATACATTAATATAACTAAGAAAGTGAAGATTTAAAAGCAAATTGCATTATAATCACTTCATCACTTAGACTTGGAATAAAATGTGATTTTGAGGGTTTTTTATGAAATAATGCATAATTTTCCTAAGTAAAATGAGATTTTACTTAGGAAAAGATGTTTAGAAATGAGTGAATGTTATGAAGAATGAATTCAAGTACTTATGCTTTTCCAATTATTGGGCCGAGGGTCCGGTCCCTCCAAAAGTCAAGGAAATACCTTGAGCCCCTCTAATTTTCAAATACCTTAGTACTTAGGGGAAATTATTGAAATCTTTAGGGGAAGATGAGAAGGGAAGTTAATAACTTTGACTTTGCTTTGCTTTGAATTTCTTCCAGTATAGTGTCTGCCTTTGCACTTTGTGATGAAAGTAAATATTAACACATTTAGAGTCATTGTCCATCACATGCAATTCTGCAACATCATCTACCTACCCTACCTACTTTACTCTACCATTTTTTCTTCTTTATTAGGGTGCACTTAGATTGGAAAACCCTTATCACACTTTCTTTTCTTTTACATGTAGAAATCTATCTAAGTCTAACCTTATTACATCCAAGGGCTCAGATTAAGCTATTGAGCTCCTTTTATTTACTCTACCTATCTACTTATCTGCCAAGATTAAACAGTTTGGTCAGACTTTATTCTCTATCTCTAAAACATGAAATTGAAAGATGAAATAGCCAAGCTTAAATTGTTTGACTATTCATAAATTGTGGCATAGGATACAAGTTGCACACAATTTTATTTATTACATAAGAGAAAAAAGTAGTGGCATTTAGACTTGCAAACTTTCCTTGGCCTTTCTTTTGGTGGGGTTCATTTTCTTTTACTTTTTTGGCC
Organism: Pinus albicaulis; assembly: GCA_034641835.2. Classification (NCBI taxonomy): domain Eukaryota; kingdom Viridiplantae; phylum Streptophyta; class Pinopsida; order Pinales; family Pinaceae; genus Pinus; species Pinus albicaulis. The sequence continues at coordinate 910,761,287 of CM076576.1, read as the reverse complement.
ATTTTTATTCTTTTTACCCTTTGATTTTTCTTTCAGGGTATACCCTCTTTACATTTTTAAATTTTTTTTGATTTTTTGATAATATGGAAAACCTTTGCAACAAGAAAAGGTATTAACATATTACATATCCCATCAAGTCAATCATGAAATATGACACCTATTGGTATAGGAGTCTAACACTGGCTCCACTTGGGGATCACTTTTCCTGGTGAAAAGTCAAGAACAGCAGGTCAGTTGTCCTCATCCATTGACCTTGGTGAACCTGTAAATGTCTTCTGTCTTCTGCAAACTAAAATCTGATCTGAAACTAAAACAACACACAAAAGTTTTCAAACCAACTTAATGAAAAACTAGCTGAAAATTGAAAACAAAAAAAAAATGCTAAAAATTCTGAGCTTATTGGCAATCATTTACCTACTCAATCTACTAAAAATCTTATTGAATCGGGTAATACAAAAATGCCAATGAAACCAATCAAGTAGCTGTAACAATAAATGGATAACTTGATTGCTTGTGATCAAAATTGGAAGTATATTATGATCATGTGCCTTTATAATAAATGATATGATGTGTAAAGGCCACTTTTGATGTATTTGATCCTTATAGAGAAAACATGTTTACAGATTTGGGCTAAAAATATTCTCCATATAATCTGATATAGGATCAATAAAAGTATGATGTATGTTATTTACTTCTAGGCCTTCAATGACTGGTTGCTCAGTTGTATTCTGAATATTAAGCCTTGAAACTATTTCTTCTGTCTTGTGTTTGAAAGAATAATCATCCTCAATATGCAAGTCAAAAAATAGTACAATTTCCTCTTGCTTAGGAGAAGGAAGATTTTCAAAGAATTCTTTAGGATTCCGGAAATTGTATGACTGAATTTGAGAATGCAAAAGTTTAATTTCATTTTCATAATTTTCAGAAATTATCTCAAGAACACATATTTTCAGTTTGGGAGAATATTTTCTTGATTTCAAAAGAAGAAATGAAGCTCTTAAAAAATCCTCATCAAGCTGAAGTTCTAATATCTCATCCCTCAAAATAGCTAGTGATTGTTTTGTGAAATTATCATAATTATCATCATATTGATCATGTAAGTCTAAAAAATCTTCTAAGAACCTTGATTTTCTTAGGAATAGGTCATTTTGTAATAGCTTGCATATTTTGAGGCTCCAACTTCACTCCTTCCTTTAAAACAATATGAACCAAATACTCGAATTATTATTTCCCAAAAGCACATTTGGATATTTTTACATAAAAATGACTGTTCTCAATAATTTATATAACTTTTCCACATGTTTACTAGTGTGGTATTCCCATGATTTATTATAAATATGTGTATTATCAAAGAAAACCAACATAAATTTTATAAGATGGGATCAAACAAAATTGTTCTTAAGTCGAGCCCGCCGGACTTCAAACAGCGATAAACCATAATTCAAACCAAATTCGCGTTCCAAAATAGCCTGCTGACGTCGGCCAATTTTGTGACGCGAAAACCATATGAATTCCGCCCTAATATTTTTCAGGTCCAAAGTTGGGCTGGCGTATGGAGGGAGAGTTGTGACGCGAATTTCTTATCAAATTCACCCTAATCTTTTTCGGGTCCGGATTTCCACTGCGCGAGCGGCCCAAACAAAGATCCGCTCCAATAAATTTCTGCCACGTGTCCTCAATCAGAACTTGCCCTGCTCCCGGCTGCGGGTACATTCGATGGCGTTTAAGGCGATGGGACATGGATGTGGTGATTTCATATCAATCACATTAAGTTTTAACGCTGTTCAATTAAGTTCCAGGGTTTTCACATCTAATCGCATTAAGTTTTAAGACTGTTCAAGATCGGACCTCCACTCCTGTTAGCGATTCCGCATGCGGCCTTCGGCTCTCATTAATGATCAGAGATTAATTATGACGGGCGTCCTTCGATTGCATTGCAGTCGGGTCGATAAAATGGCATTTCTCTATGGTTTTTCAGACGAGCCGGTTGCTAGGTTACACTGCCTGCTCACTGTGACGAGAAGAAGAAGTGGCCAGCTGAACTGCTGCGTAGACCTTGCTGCATATCTGCATTTCTCTCGGTCTGGTCCTTGTCTATCTTCCTTTGTTTCTTGGAATTCTGCTTCTCCGTCTCCTCTTGTGCCCACTGCTAGTGAGACTGCACCCATGCCTCGCGTGCGTCAAAGGATGCGTTGCCGCAGGGGGAGCACTAGAGGTCAACTCCTGCGTGCTCCCTCTAGCCCCTCAACCGAGTTGTCTTCCGGCCAGTCCAGTGATTATTACGCAGGTCGCTATCCAAATACTAGGAGTGGGCGGGGTCGGGTTGTAGGATCTGGCCACCATATGGATTCCCCTGCTCCTCGTTTCCTCACCGCTAGTTCACCTTCTCCCATGACGCGCACTGCACAATTTTCCTTTAATTGCTCTCTCAACCACCCACGAATTACAGCTATAGTCACTATGGTTTTCCGCGAGGAGGCGCAAATGGAGGAAGAATGCACCCGTCCGGCGGGTATGAGCTCGGAAAAAGCCGGCCAGCATTCGGTCCTTCAGGAGGGGAGCCGTGGCATGAATGTGGAGGTAGCACCTAGCGATCCTGGACCTTCCGAAGGATGGTGCGGAATCGTCGAGGAGCCGGAGGAGTAGTTTGGTTAATTTATTTTTCTTGCTTCGCGGCCCACTTAATTGGGCTGCTTTTAGATTATTTTACTGTGCTGAACCTTTGTAATATTTTTGAATTCTGTAAATTAAACGTTCAAGACTGGTTTCCCCATATGAGGGTAGTCTTCTTAATTTTTTGATTTTTTGATGACAAATTTTCCATGAGTCTGGGCAATGATTTTGACTTCGGTGTAATTTTATTTCCACTGTTAATAGATTAACTTTACTTAGAAAAAAAAATGTTGCCCTGTTTCTATTTTAAACCTGTTTTTTGAAATACAGAGCCATGTTTATATGGTCTATGTATTATACTCTTTCTCTATATATCTAGTACATGAACCTTTTTTCTATGAACAGGGTGGATGCTGTAGTGGGCTACTAATGGAAACAAGCGAGCCTGAACCTTACATCTCGGATGCAACATATGGTTACCAATTTTGGAATCAAGCGAGCCTGATCTTACAAGCGAGCCTGGGTTTCTGCAGATGGTTATCACACTCCTCACATGATTAGCGTTTTTCTCTATTCAAGGATTTTGGTTACTTTAATTTGTATTTGGAACAATGGACGTCGGTACTCTATCTGTTGCTTTACTATTCTACATACTTCTATTTCACTTTATTATAGATGCCTCGGGCATATTTGGATGCTTTCACAGATTTATCGATAATCTCCATGTGGACCGTTACTGGATTTTATATCATCTCCCTGTATGTGACATGGGGTATTTTTCTATCATTGTCTGGGGTGGAACTTCCACTTTTCTGGATGGATATTTGGGTTCCAATCTTCAGATGTGAAAATGTAATGACTTCATGGACTGTTTTACTTCATATAATATATTCAAAACAACGTTTTTTCTCTTGTGAAGAAAAAATGATTAATGTTTATCACTCTGCCTTCAAAACTAGCGATGTTGGTCTATGTTGCTGGTTTATTGATATGGTCTGATGGTCTTTTTATATTTTGGACATATCACACTCCTCACATGATTAGCGTTTTCTCTGTTCAAGGATTTTGGGTACTTTAATTTGTATTTGGAACAATGGACGTCGGTACGTACTCTATCTGTTGCTTTACTATTCTACATACTGCTATTTAACTTTCTTATAGATGCCTCGGGCATATTTGGATGCTTTCTCAGATTGTCGATAATCTCCATGTGGACCGTTACTGGGTTTTATATCAAGTCCCTGTATGTGACATGGGGTATTTTTCTATCACTGTTTGGGGTGGGACTTCCACTTTCTGGATGGATATTTGGGTTCCAATCTTCAGATGTGAAAATGTAATGACTTCATGGACTGTTTTACTTCATATAATATATTCAAAACAACGTTTTTTCTCTTGTGAAAAAAAAAATGATTAATGTTTATCACTATGCCTTCAAAACTAGCGATGCTGGTCTATGTTGCTGGTTTATTGATATGGTCTGATGGTCTTTTTATATTTTGGACATATCACACTCCTCACATGATTAACGTTTTTCTCTATTCAAGGATTTTGGATACTTTAATTTGTATTTGGAACAATGGACGTCGGTATTCTATTTGTTGCTTTACTATTCTACATACTACTATTTCACTTTCTTATAGATGCCTCGAGCATATTTGGATGCTTTCTCAGATTGTCAATAATCTCCATGTGGACCGTTACTGGGTTTTATATCATGTCCCTGTATGTGACATGGGGTATTTTTCTATCATTTTCTGGGGTGGGACTTCCACTTTTATGGATGGATATTTGGGTTCCAATCTTCAGATGTGAAAATGTAATGACTTCATGGACTGTTTTACTTCATATAATATATTCAAAACAACGTTTTTTCTCTTGTGAAAAAAAATGATTAATGTTTATCACTTTTCCTTCAAAACTAGCGATGCTAGTCTATGTTGCTGGTTTATTGATATGGTATGATGGTCTTTTTATATTTTGGACATATCACACTCACATGATTATCGTTTTTCTCTGTTCAAGGATTTTGGGTACTTTAATTTGTATTTGGAACAATGGACGTCGGTACTCTATCTGTTGCTTTACTATTCTACATACTGCTATTTCACTTTCTTATAGATGCCTCGGGCATGTTTGGATGCTTTCTCAGATTGTCGATAATCTCCATGTGGACCGTTACTGGGTTTTATATCAAGTCCCTGTATGTGACATGGGGTATTTTTCTATCACTGTCTGGGGTGGGACTTCCACTTTTCTGGATGGATATTTGGGTTCCAATCCTCAAATGTGAAAATGTAATGACTTCATGGACTGTTTTACTTCATATAATATATTCAAAACAGCATTTTTTCTCTTGTGAAAAAAAAAAATGATTAATGTTTATCACTCTGCCTTCAAAACTAGCGATGCTGGTCTATGTTGCTGGTTTATTGATATGGTCTGATGGTCTTTTTATATTTTGGACATATCACACTCCTCACATGATTAGCGTTTTTATCTATTCAAGGATTTTGGGTACTTTAATTTGTATTTGGAACAATGGACGTCGGTACTCTATTTGTTGCTTTACTATTCTACATACTACTATTTCACTTTCTTATAGATGCCTCAGGCATATTTGGATGCTTTCTCAGATTGTCGATAATCTCCATGTGGACCATTACTGGGTTTTATATCATGTCCTTGTATGTGACATGGGGTATTTTTCTTTCATTGTCTGGGGTGGGACTTCCACTTTTCTGGATGGATATTTGGGTTCCAATCTTCAGATTTGAAAATGTAATGACTTCATGGACTGTTTTACTTCATATAATATATTCAAAACAACGTTTTTCCTCTTTTAAAGTTTCAATTTTTTTTTTTTTAAATTGAACCCGTCGTCGCTATACCGACGCCTTGTAAGCGTCGTAATTGCGACAGATTAAAAACGTCGGAAGAGCGACAGTATAAAAACATCGGATGAGCGACGTTCAAAACGTCGGACCACATTTCGTCGGAATTGCGACAATTTAAAAACGTTGAAAGAGTGACGTCCAAAACATCGGACCACATTTCGTCAGAATTGTGACATTTTACAACCGTCGGAAGAGCGACGTCCAAAACGTCGGACCACATTGCGTCGAAATTGCGACAGTTTACAAACGTCGGAAGAGCGACGTTCAAAACGTCGGACCACATTTTGTCGTAATTGTGACAGTTTACAAACGTCGGAAGAGCGACGTTAAAAACGTCCGACCACATTTCGTCGGAAGTGCGACAATTTACAAAGGTCGGAAGTGCGACGGATTGGGAAACTTCGGAAGAGTGAAGCTTGTTTGGAAGCGACGGAAAAAGTGTCGATAGTGCGACACTTTTTAATTGCATCGGAACTGCGATGGTATGTCAAACCACGCTTTGCCCGCCCTCGAACTGTCGCTCTTGCGACGACTATGTGTCGGAATAGCGACGAATTGGCCGTCGGAATTTCCGCCAAATTTTCTAGTGAATCTTTATTCACGAGATCCTTTGAAATTCTATGCTACAGGGTTTAAATCACCAGAGGTTTGGAATTCTGATTTTCTGAATACTTCTATTTGAATGTATTCCCTGCTCCATAGTGTTCTCGTGCTCTGTTCGCTCCAGGTATGTCTCCTGCAAATCTCTAGCTGAAATTTTTTGCAAAAATAGTGTAATAATGAAAAGTGTTTAGCATTTAAAGAAATGTTGGAAGAAATTAGATTTTCAAAATTATTTTGCCGCCCATTTTTCAAATTTTCGCTTTATTTTCACTTAAAGAAAAAAAGAGTTGCACTTTTTTTATTTGCGGTTATTCGTCACCGGTGCATCTCGGGATACAACGACACCGGTACCTATTAAAAAAAAAAAACGCACTGATGTGGTGATCTGTACATTAGGAACCGAAATTAGATTTAGGTGTGTGCACCAAAATTTATTGTTATTTTTCTCAAATGCAGGGAGAAAATATCATAATTATATCCAAAGGAAAATTCTTCAAAATCCAGCTCGTTCCATAATATTTCTCAAAGTCCATCGCGGAGTTCTCCCTATCCATCTCGAGACATAATATTTACTTCAGATTTTATTTATATTTTCACTATCTAATTGAATTTATGTTTTTTATCCATGCAGCCAATCATGCACAACTTAATTAAATTTATAATGTATACAAATTTGCAGGTTCATGCAGATTCAACATCGAGTTCATATGCACAAAATATTGAAAGTACTGCTCCAAAACGTCGGAAGTTCTTATCAGGAGCTACATACCGCAAGACGCATTTGGTAGATGAAAATGGACAGCCGCTTCTGCCAATTGTAACAATATTGCATCGTCTAGCCACAATCCTTGGACAATGATGGTAATAATTATAATTGTTTGGTATATATGTTGAGTAATATGTAATTATTTCAACGTCAAACCAATTTATAATCATGCAATATTGTCAACGTGGTTACTAATTGATATCATATATTTTGTACTAATTATTAGGATTCTAGTGATGATGAATGACCTACCTACCATCTTCCATTGCACCCCATGACAATGTAAAATTGAGAGAAGACTGAATTAAGAGAAGAAATCGGAGAGTAACGATACCAAGAATGGTTGAATCAACCACCGATTCAATTCCCGCTACGTCCAGATTCACCAATTAGGAATGACTACAACAATAGTAGTTCTTCACAAGTTGGAAATATTGGAGGCAATCAAATAGAGGTTGGTATGGATGATTACTTAAGGGATATGACCGCCATGGAGAAAATGTTGTTAGATGCATTCCAAAATGATAATCAGCTAGGGGATGATGCTCATATCGCTGACACCTTTTTCGAAAGCCTTAAATTTACTTCCACCACCCCTCTCTTTGGACTTGATGGTCAGTCAAAGTCTACCCTGTTGGGGACAATGATGTTACTGTACAACTTGAAAGCAAAGTTTGGCTTGTCGAATGCATGTTTCTCAGAAATTTTGAGGTAAGTTACCATAAATTACTCCCTTATATAAATTTGAAATATAATCAGTACGTCACTGCAATGAACATTACAAATGGTTAATTTTATGAACGTTAATAATTATATCGACATTAATGTACATTTATTAATATATTTTTCCATGATCACCAACTACAGGTTATTCAAAGATAAGGTTCTTCCGAGTGATAATGTCTTGCCCGGTAGTTGCGAAGAGGCAAAGAAATTGTTGAAAATGTTGGGTGTTGAGTACATATCATATCATGCATGTCCAAATGATTGTATTCTATATAGAGGAGAATATGCAGACAAAGAGATGTGTCCGAAATGTGGGCATGACAGGTATGATAAATAAAAAAAGAAGGGTAAACCACGTACTGGTCCTCCTTTTAAGATATTAAGGCACATGAATATAATCTCAAGGATTCAAAGGCTCTTTCGTTGCAAATAATTAGCTATGTTGCAAGGATGGCGTGCCTCACACAGAAGTGAGTTGGGAGTTATGCGAATTCCAACTGATTCAATAGCCATGAAGCATATAGAGGATACATGGCCCGAAAAATTCAAGAATGAAGTACGAAGTCTACGACTCAGCATAGCCATGGATGGCATCAACCCATATTCCCTCCAGAACACCAACTATTCTATTTGGCCTGTAGTAGTGATCAATAACAATATCCCCCCATGGTTGTCCGTGAAGAATGAACATCTTATGTTGGCTCTCATAGTCCCTGGTAGAAGACAAGTGAAGAATATGGATGTCTACTTACAACCACTAGTAGATGAATTGAAGGAATTATGGGATGGGATAAATGTATACGATGTATCAAGACCCATCACAGCAGAGAGGAGTTTTACATTGTATGGCATATGTGCTTACACGACACATGATTATCCAGGCTTAGGAGTTTTCTCTGGTAAATTACATGTTTAATTTATTGATTTGTTTATATACGTAACAATATTATTTCACATATTAGTTATTTAATTCGTTGTAATATTTGTTCTGATCTTCATGATATTCTTTAACGTGCCATGCATATTAATTAATGTATACAAATATAATCTCGCAGGTCTTGTAACAAAAGGGTATTTTGGATGTAAATGTTGTGGACCTTCTCTGAAAGCTAGATGGTCCAAGGACCTATGAAAGCTAGTGTATGATTGCTCCAGGGTATTCCTACTAGAAGACCACCCTTACAAAAGAGCAGTATCCGCTTTCAATGGTAAACAAGAGAGAACCCAAAGGCCTCCAATAATGACATCGACCGAATGGCTTAGAGCATATGAGAGAGAGAAGGCGAAGGAGTTCATAGAAATGTTTGATTCAAATGGGGAGCCTATGTTCGATGATCTAGATTTCTTCGACACCTATGTTGAGAAATCGCCCATTTGGATGAAAATGAAATCTATCTTTTATGACCTCCCATATTGGGAGCATCTTAAGATTTCCCACTTATTAGATCCCATGCATATATTTAAAAATGTTTCATCTTCTTTATGGAGGCACATATCATCAAAAAAAAGTGACACATTGGTAGTTAGGAAAGATCTTATTACTTCAAAAACTAAAAAGAAATATTGGCCAAGACGATTAGAAAGTACGGGATCAGAGGCAGGCGCTAGTCCCTCTAATTCATGGTTTTTCAAAGAAGGTGATGTCCCATGGATTTTAAAAAAAGATGATATATCTTTGGCAAAGGAAGTTATAATGGATGTGAGGGTGCCAACTTCATATGGGTCTTCACTATGGCGCTGCTTCACCGTGGATGACCATTTGTCGGGGTTGAAATTGCATGACCATTTGAATCTTCTAAGAGTACGTATAATGTCAAAAGCATGATTTTATTATTTGTTATATTAATAAATTTTATCCCATGCGGGGATCATAAAACATAACTAATTTTGTATATTATTGCACGTGTTTATAACTTTGCAATGTCATTATCCTTTGTTCGTGCGTGGGTGTGTGAAACATGAATTCCCTCAAGACCTAGGACGTGCCATATCTAAATTATCTGCATTTGTACGTTGGATCATGTCAAAGGAGATTCATGTGGCTAGCATTCCACGGTGGCGTCAAGAGATAGTTGAGATTGTTTGTATGTTTGAGAAGGAACTGCCGACGAGTTTCATGGACTTATAGGTTCATCTTCTAATCCACCTGGTAGATGAGGTTGAATTAGTTGGGGTTGTTTCTTGTTGTTGGATGTTCTTCTTAGAGAGGTACATGAAGAAATTGAAAGGTTTTGTTTGACAAAGGGAAAAACCCGAGGGGTCTATGGCAGAGGGGTACATATCGTATGAGTCTTTCTATTATGCTAGTGAGTACATCAAGCAGATCGACAACAGACCAGGTGTGGTGATTTGGGACGATGAAATGGATGAAGACAAAGAGAAGGAGAGTTGCTCCAAATGAGTGGAAAAAAGCACTTGATAAAGAGTAAGCGACTTATAATTTTTCAAATTTACAAAAATTAATTAATATTCATGTTGAACTTCGATATAATGTATATTTTGATCTCTAAGTACTATATAATGTTGGTTTGATTTCATCAGCGAATGCAGAAATTGAAGCGATCAATAAATTCATTCTTTACAATTATGAAGCGACACAACCGTGGGTCGCATTGTACGAACAAAATAGGATGAAATGGGATAGTGACAGGAAAGAATTCAGATAGTTGAATGGTAGAAGTGTGCCTTATCCTGATCATTTAAAATAAAATATGCCAAAAATATGCCCCAACAATTGGGTTGTTGACCAAGTCAGAGAGAAATATGGTTCTTCCGGTCATTACCCGCGTGCTGAAGAGGATGCGCTAAACATAGGGATTAGGTGCAGTAACTCGGTAATAATATTTTTAATTTATATGTAAATTTGAAAATTATATTAAGACATCTAAATTTCATATTTTAACTACTATTGGATTATTATTTATAAGACACATGACACTATGATTTTTTTAACTTTTTTATAATAGGTGCATTTGTTCCCATCTATGTGGGCATATGGACACCATTTTCGCATAGAAAATGTCGATGCTGGAAACATCACACAAGACTGTGGAGTGGAAGTCGAGTTCGATCAATCTAGTCGATCTAGCCACCATGATCAACAACTAGTAAGAGAGACGTTAGGTTACGTCGGAAAGATACAAGAGATCATTGAAGTGGATTTTTCTTCTTTCCAATGTGTTATTTTTAGGTTCAAGTGGTGGGACACCTTTGATCGGAATAATGTAAAGGAAGATCACGATAGTAGGCTGATATGTATCAACTCTGGGTAAGATGTGGATGCAGTTCAAGAGCCCTATGTTTTCCTAAACACCTAAACTGTGGGGTTTTTTTTAACGATGTTGATAGGGATTGTGTCCATATTATCAGCATGACCCATGATCAAAACATATTTTTGAGAACAATAGTGTTATCATGCCATTCGAGCTAGAAGATAATGAGGGTGATCATGAGAACCGAAAGTGATATGGTACATGTGTTATTTCATCAATATTTATACTTTTTAAGATGGGTTTTTCAAGATATTAATATAATATGTATTTTGAATTAATTGGCAATTTGCGTTGTGTTAATGTTAAAATCAATAATTCACTTGATAATTCGCATTAATTATGTTGATTTCAAAAATAATGGTGTACTGTATAAATTAATTCTTTTTTTTGTATCTAAGATCATAATAAAATAATGATAATTCTAAAGTACATGAATTTATTTGCATTATTTTCTAAACTTTATTATGTTACAATAAATCATATTATTCTAGATTTTTTATTTTACAATTATTTAAAATTTACAAATTTAAAATTAATTTTTTTTTATAAATTCAATCCACATTAATACAAATAAAACTTTACAAATATTTTACATAAAATTACAATTATAATTAGAATTACAATTACAATTTCACGTACAATTACAATTACAATTACGATTCTAGATTTTTACATATATATACAGTTACAATTTTACAAATTAAAAAAATACAATTACAATTACAATTTTACAATTTTAAAAATTACAATTACAATTACAATTTTAGAATTTTAAATACAATTAGAAATACAAATATTACAAATTTACAATATCATGATCATTTGGTATTAAATTAATTAAAAAACATCACGTTCATGATAACCATCATACAAACATCATATTTGACTAAAAAACACATTCAAAATTGCTAATTGCATCATCATGATCATGATCATCTAACAAAACACAATTAACATTATATATTAACATCATCAATACAACACAAACATCAAATATACATCTCGTGTCAAATATACATCTCATGCTATCACATACACATCTATCTGCAAGCTGCACATTAAATGAACATATCTAACATGACCTAACAACATACACATCATGATGATCACCAACATGTAAATTAAGTACAACTGCAATATGAACATAAAATACATGACCATATATATATATATATATATATATATATATATATATATATATATATATATATATATATATATATATATATATATATATATATGTATATATATATATATATAATGTAAAAAATATATAAATGTAATATAAATGTCATGGATCAGCTAGTGGTAGTACACCATCAATATTAGTACAAGTGGCTGATGGTCCAACCTCATCTCCATGATGACTGTTGCTAGATGCTAGTGGAGGCTGATGCTCATCTGGCATGGCGCGAGGTGAACGATCATGAGATTATGGTATGCTACGCCTCACAGACTGTCCATCACGTGCTGCGGCTCAATCGTAACGTGCAACAATCCTCGTATATCATGTAAAAGCTGTCGTAACTCCTACGACATGTCGCATCAGGCTGTACATGTCACGTGGCATGCCTCTCCACATGTGTAATAGCCTATCATCAACCTCTATGTCTCTATAATGAGTGAGCCTGATGCCTGCCTCAACAATCAATGCAATGAGTTGGTCGCCCAACTCCATCCTGTATCTAGCATCACTAAGTTGACTGGGCACTAGTGCACCAGCAGGAGCAGGTCTCTGATCTGCACCAGCCTCCTGATGATCCTCGGCATCTGGTATACCCTCATCGTCATTAGGATCCACACCTGGATCAGGTGGTGGTGGAGGCATCTCCTTGCCATAAAAAGAGCCAATGTCTGCAAAATATATACAAGTACACAACAATAATTAGAAAATTTCATTACACAATTTAATAAAAACAAGTTAAAGAACATGTTAGAATAAATTTAAATAAAATAGTAATATTACCTCTATCATCTGGTGGCTCATCAGCTGTGAAGAGGATGTTGGCACATCCTCACCAATCCAACCCTGCATAAGGACAGGGGACCATAATGAAGGGATGCTCATCAACACTGGCTAGCAACTCTAGTGCATCATCTGATATCCTCGCTGGAAAAAGAGTCTCCTCCCTCTTGGGCATCATCTGCTCCCACATGTGCATACATGCCTCAGTAATTAGCCTACGAGGTTGCCGAAGAAAAATAGGCCTCGTCTTTGGAAACCTCTCAAAAAATAACAAACAAGTTCTGAAGAAAAAGGGAAGTTGACCCTCCCTTGTGCATGATCACGACATCTATCTAATGCTGTACATAATTGCCGCAAAAAAATGGCAGACCACCTAAGAAGTCATGGCTGCTGTAGTGAAGAATCAACATAATACAAAAGCGAGCAACTAATGCGTTTCCCATCATTAGTTTTGTGCAAAATCGTCGAAATGATAAGTGAGAGACACTGGACCTCCTCATGACCAAACAAACCAATACGTAACTGCCCTCCAGTGACCTGAAAATCTGCAGGAGATACTAAATTTGCTCTAATGTATCTCTAGGAGGAAACTAACTGAATCCTTGCTACACAACCAATTGGAACCTCGGGGAACGAGGGAAAATCCACCCCTCTCCTCGATAGCCTTGTAATAAAAATATATTCTCCTTAGTGGGAGTGTACCACTAGTTGATACCAGCCCGGAAAGCTTGTCACCGGGAATTCCACCTTTGGATAAGATGTCTTAAAAATAAACTATGGGACTTTAGGGAAGTAGCCTCCTCATAGAACTTGAGGAGGCCTACCTGCCTTAGGAGCCCCTACGTCGTTGCTGTAAAGGGCGAGGGTACACATCTATCTTCCTCTCTCTTGCCTCCCATAGGCGAACCATGTTATACTATTCTTCCTGTTGTTGTTGTTGTTGCCCCTCTTCTCTCCTTTCATGTCTCTAAATGATTGACATATTAAACACATTTTTTTTATTAAATGACACATGTATTTAGAAATATACGTATATAAATATTTTTTGAAAAACATATAAAATAGCATTCAGTCCGTCAAAAACACAGTCACGCACCGGTCCTAGTGCGTCTTTTGACAGAGCGCACCGGGGATGGTGCACCTAATGATATTCAGCGCACCGGGGGCAGTGCTCCAGAAAATGTTTCTAGAGCACCATTCATTACATGTGGTGTCAGGAGGGCGGTGTTCTGACTACACTAAATGCCCCGGGGCGTATAGCTAAGTCAACGAACCGCCCTCCTTCCACCATACATAGTCGTTGGTGCGGTATTTTAAAAGGCCACACCATTGACGCAGGCCAAATACGATGAGCCATGCGCTGAAAAAAATAGCCGTCCCGGGGCGGTTATTTCGGTCAACGCACCACATCACCACTATTCAACTAGGTCAATGGTGCGGCCAGGTAACCGACCACACCGCTCTTTTTAAAAAAAATTTAAAATAACACGGTGCGCCTTTGGTACTGCCCCAGAACCGGTGTGGATATCCTTAGCACTGGTTTACCAGGATGAACTATTGACAATGTCAAATTGTGGTATGCGGTGCGCTGACAACATTATGCGCCCCGGGGCGGATAATTCCGTCAACACATCGAGGTTCTGCGATACCACATTGTCAACGGTGCAGCTTGGTAAATGACCACACCGCACTTTTTAAAATTTTTTAAAATAACATGGTGCGCCTATCGGTACCACCCCAGAACCGGTGCGGATACCGGTAGCACTGGTTGCTGTGTAGCCTATAAATTTACAGGCAGCATCGCAAACTGGTGCGAGCCGAACGGCTCAAGCACACTGCGCGACAATTTTTTTTTTTTTTTAATGGTTAATTTTAAGGTTTTTTGAAATTCTAATCTGCTAAAATGTTTAATTATGGAAAAACAAGAAAAATACCTGTACATTTACCCGTTGAGGAGGCATATTGGCTGTAAAATTTGCAAAAGAAAATTTGTCCACTATTTTACAATATTCAAGTTGGAGATTAGTGGCAATGCACAAAATTAGTGCGTGCAATAAGTGCAATGGGAGTATGGATGTCAGGGTGGCTCAAACAAGGATAACTTGCACTGGTGCTTGAGAGCTCTGTAGCACTAACAAAAGTGAAAAATGTGGTTTTTTTTTTGGGCGTAATTTTTATTTATTTATTTAACCCTGTTCCAGTGCGTGGGGTTTTTATTGGCATACTGGTGCGTTTGCACTATGCTACCCCGGGCGGTTTCTGTTTTCGCGTGCTTTTATGAGGCACCGATGCGGTGTAGTTGTAACGCACCGGTGCTCTACAGTAATATGACGCACCGAGCATGGTGTCCGGTGAGCCAATGATTTGTGCAGTTTTTTGGTCATATTTTTTTTTTATTTAACCCTGTTCCGGTGCGCGGAGTTTATGGGGCCCCGGTGCGTTTCCGTCATTCTACCCCGGGCGGTTTCTGTTTTGCGCACTTTTTATGAGGCACCAGTGCTGAAAATTTGACCGGCACCAATGCGGTTCCTTCATTAAAGGCACCAGGCAGGTGTGTACGGAGCGCACGGTTTCTGGTGTGCCAATGTTTTGTGCAGGTTTTTAGCTGTAAGTTTTTTTTTTATTTAACCCTGCTCCGGTGCGCGGAGTTTATGGGGCCCCGGTGCGTTTCCGTCATTCTGCCCCCGATGGTTTCTGTTTCCCGTGTTTTTTATGAGGCACCGGTGCTGACGATTTTACCCACACTAGTGCGGTTCCTTAATTAAAGGCATCGGGCAGGTGTGTACGGAGCGCAAGGTTTCTGGTGTGCCAATGTTTTGTGCGGTTCTTTGGCCGTAATTTTTTTTATTTAACCCTCTGCCGGTGCGCGGGGTTTATGGGCAAGCCGGTGCATTTTCTTTATTCCACATCAGGCAGTTTTTGTTTTCGCGCACGTTTTAGGAAGCACTGGTGTGGTAGAGATGTAAGGAATCGGTGTTGTACAGGAATATGACACACCGGGTGGGTGTGTTAGGAGCGCATGGTTTTCGGTGTGCCTATGTTTTGTGCGGTTTTTTTGTCATAATTTTTTATTTATTTAACCCTGTGTTGGTGCGCGGGGATTTCAGGGCGGCCCGGTGCATTGGCAACCTGGTTCGTTTAACGGCGATATGGGTAGTTTCAGTTTTCGCGCGCTTTTTATGAGGTGCCGGTGCGAAAGTTATGTAAAGTACCGGTGCGCTACAGAAATACAACGCACCAGGCAGGTGTGTACGGAGCGCACAGTGTCCGGTGTGCCAATGTTTTAACCACACCGGTGCTTTCTTGTGTTGAACGCACCGTTGCGTTTTACAGTGATAAGAGCACCGGACGAAATAAATCCGCAAAAACCTCCGCCCGCCGACCTCCTCTTGGAACCTCTGCTAGAAATGGATTTTTGGAGTATTTTTATAAGGGGTTCCTCAAAAACATCTGCTAGAGGGTCTTTTCCTTGTAGTGTCATTCACTATTAATTGACCTGTTTGCATGTGTAAATTGACTTTATCAAACAAAGGAATCTTTCTCTCATCAACAGTTAAATTTACAGTATTGAAATTACTTGATGACCCTATAGTCATATGAGAGGGGTGAGAAAGAGCAATTTTAAACTGATCTTTTTCAAGATCCATGGCAGTCAGAAATCTTGTTTGGTCTAGAGTTATTTGATATTCGGTCTGTCCCTCCATGCTAGCCTTCATCCTTTGATTCCTTTTATAAATTTGAGCAAATACTTGTTTAATCAAAGGTATTTTATCCTGAGCATCTCCATGTCTTCTTGGTGAGGCTGGAACATTCTGCTCATCTCCTAGTTGAAGCAGGAAACCAGGTTGAGCACCTGTTATGTCTTCATTGAATTTTTTTCTCTCTTTGGCTCTCTGCTCTTCATCTTCTGAGTATACAACTGCCTCTTTACTTTTCTTGCTTGATTTCTTAGATATAATAGGATTCGGTATACTGGAATTAGAAAAACCTGCAAAACCCTTATTGGCTAACTTCTCTATGTCAGGTATTTTGTCATGAACAAATGCTGAGTAACCGTCTTCAAATCTCCTTTTTGAAATTACCTTATGAGGATCATAAGCCTATTTATCTCATAACAACAAGTGCATACCATCTAACATCCTATTAACTTCATCAACTTCTTGTCTCATATTGACTATAAACGGATCCACAGACATAGGTAATTTAAACATGTGACTCTTTTTCATTGGGAAAAAAAGTATTTGGTCAACATTCAAAATTCGCCTAATGAATTCTAAGGAAAATAATATCATAGGAACAAATGTGGGAAGCCTGCATGGTTCTACCCCAGCCCCATAAAGTCTGATCTCTGAGTAATCTTCATACACATACCAATCTCCAAATTTACAATTTGTACCCAACTGAAGAAATTATTGAGACTTTGACAAGAAACATGGGACAGAAACCCCATTCAAAATCTTATAGGCAGTAGACATGAAATGATTTGAAAAATCAAACAACCCCTCTTCATTTTGTTCTTCCCTTACTACATCAGTCCAAAACACTACTGATTGCCTCTTTTTATTTATATCCATGATTTTCAACCCCAAATGTAATAATTCTTCCACATTTTGATATAAAAAGAGATAAATGATAAGAGAAGGGAACCTGAATGACCCAGTGAGTGATAAATTCATGAGTTGAGTATTGACGACCTCCTGCCAATAAGAAGGGATATCCAACACTACTCCCGGCTTCATCATCAACGCAAATAGTCCTAGAACTATTTTATCAATTAAGCTGTCATCTTGTTTTCCTAGTGTCTTTCATATACACCTCAGCACTGGCCAAACTTCTGCATCAAAGAATTCTATGGAGAACTCTTTACTATCTGGTGCAAACCACTTCGTGTCTAGCCTTAGGAAGAAGGCGAATTGGGTGAATTCTTGTCCTGCAAGACTATCATAATGCGCTGCCAATGACTCATCAGAGAATTTAACATAAGATTAAGACTCCAGGTAACATAAGGCTTGATGAATTAACTGGGCCGAGACTTGTAAGACATTCTCTCCTAGACAATTCATTACAAAACATTTTCCAGGATACATAACAGATACCGGCTAGTGCACAAACTCAGGAAAAAGATGAGTCCTAGGGATACATGAAGAAAATATGCTTGACTTGACCATGGCAAAGAAAATAGGACATGATTTTTCATTCAGACAGACCTGTTGATAAAATGGGAGGTGTTCTAGAGATCAAACAGTATCTCGAATATCCCTCTCAGTGTCCATGAGAGGAATATGACCGGATGAGCCGAAAAGGGATGAACGTTTAGCCATGATATTTCTCAGGGTGGAAAACAACAACAGGGTGACGAAAAATGATGGAAAACACTGGTGCAACTAGGGTTGAAAAATACAGAGGAATAACATTTAACTTGCGAAAAGAAAAACAGGTTTAAATAGATGGCGTAGGGTCTAGAAATTAAATGTTGATTGACGCACTAAAGACCGTTGAACGGTACCGTGATGTGGATGAAAGCTGTAACTAGCTAGCAGCTTACATCACTACGGGAGGCCTATAGGGTACAGAGCTTTCATCGGGGCCTTTCCCCCGCAGTGAATCCAGACCGTCGATCAAGATTGGCCGGTCAGTCAATGGGGTCAACTACGGAGGCACCCTCCCCATTAACCTGTGTGTTGAATGTGCCCACGGGTTGCTGCCTTTATCCTATGACAAGAAAATCCTCGAATCCTGCTCGCTTACTTTCTCAAACCTTAACCAAAGCATTAGGACCCACCTTCGCGTATTCTTCAAAGTGTTGAACTTTAAATTTACAACAACATTACAATTTTAGTTAAAGTGTGAGAAAGCTATACTTTAACACATATTTTATATATTTTTCCATTTTTTTGTATTTTCGAAAAATTACAATAAAATATGTTGCAATTGAGCCACAACATTTGTCTCCACCCGAGGATAGTGTTTTTTGCCACGAAACACTAAGAACTGCAGATTAGTGCCTTCACTTTGGGCATGGAGTCAAATGCTGTTTTATGAAATATGAACAATGAGAAATCCAAATATGTACAATGGTGGACCATAACATCTCAATGTTGACAATAATGCTTGAGATACTACCCATTCACAGGCAACTGGAATGTATCTCCATCAATATTCTCCAGAATAAATGTGTTATTTGATCTAACCTCAACAATATTTTATGGGCCATACCAGAGTGTGTCAAACTTACCATGCTTTCCCTTCTCTTCTCTTCTGGTATCCCATCTTAATACAAAATCTCTAGTTTGAAAAATAATCTCTTTTACTTTTCTCTCAAAAATAGACTTCATCTTTTCTTGATAGGTGATCAAATTTTCTCTGGCTTTGTTCCTACTCTCACTTGGTTCTATAACCTTATTCAACCTTCTCACAGAGGCATTAGGTTCTTCTTGTGCTTCTTGAAGAAAAGAAATCACTGGTCTAGCCAACTGAGTAGGAAATAAATCTTGAGTTCCATAAACCAATTCATAAGGGGACTTACCTGTAGATCTTCTAGTAGTTACTTGTACTTCCCAAAAAGAAAATGTCAATTTTGAATCCCAGTTTTTCTGATTTTCATTAATTGTCTTCTTCAAAATCTTGACCAATGTCTTGTTGGAAGATTCAGCTAGCTCATTCCCTTGAGGATGATATGCTATAGAATGAGATAGAATAACATCATATGTTTGACAAAAATTAATGAATCGAACTGAATTGAATACCTGGGCATTGTCAGTTACAATCTTGATTGGAGACCCAAACTTGCTAAAGATGCTTTCTTCTAGAAACTTCATTACTACCTAGTCATTAGCCTTTCTGGTAGGTATTTCCTCCACCCACTTTGTGAAATAGTCAGTGGAAGTCAAAATCCATTTGAACTATCCACTTGATGGTGGATTAATTTCCCCAATAAAATCTAATCCCCATTTCCTAAAGGGTTCTTCAATGAACACTGGGAGAAGAGGTAAAGGAGCTAACCTTTTCTTTTCTAAAAATAACTGACATTTCTGGCAGCTTCTAACCAGTCTGTATACATCAACAAATATGGAGGGCCAGTAGAAACCTGATTTGAGGATTTTATGAGCAGTAACCTTCCAACTATAATTACCTCCACATAGATTCTCATGATATTGTTTTACAACTTCCATTGATTCACCTTTTGTTAAACACAACAACAAAATGCCACTGAGATCCTTCCAATATAACTTAGCATCAATTATGACATATGGCTCAGATTTGAGCTTAAGAGCTCTGTACTTTGTTCTGCTTAGTGAGGTTGGACAAGAGTAAAAAAATAAGCAATGAACAATATCCTTATACCAATCAAAGCACATGAATTTGTATTTAATTGCTGCCTTTGTACTACCCTGACTCCTTTCATCAATAGCTTCGTCTAAGGGTGCCATCAAATTAATCCCCAAAGCTTTAAAATTTGACTCTATCAACAGTTTTTCCAAACCCTAACCTTTGACCAATTTGGTAGGCTTGATATCTAAGTCATACTCTTGGATTTTAGCTATCCACTTTCCTGTTTTACCTTCCACATCACTTTGAACAAATACATCTTTCACAATAGAGTTAGGAACATAAGAAACTATCTGAGACTGCAGCAGATAAGTCTTGAATGTTTGTAATGCTTTAACTAAAGCATACACCTGTTTTTCCAAAATGTTATATTTAAGTTCAGCATCTCTGAGAACTTTACTGAAAAATGCCACAGGTTGTTCTTTACCATCTTCATTCTTCTGCAACAGCACAATAGCAATGGTAGTAGGTGATGCAAATGAAAATATTTGAAAATATTTTTGATAGTCCGAATTGTTAGAAAATTATATATTATGGAGCAATGCAACACATAAAATATGCGGAAAATACAAGCACACAAAAAACACATAAAACCAGAGAGACACAGATATACGTGGTTCACCCAGTTTGGGCTACGTCCACCCCGAACAGCCAGTCCTTCCTTTCTATTATCCAGCAAAAATGAAGAGACAAAAACTCTGGGTCAAGCATCCATACACTGCAGAATATTTCCGTTTCTCACAAGATTCCTCTCTGCTTTCTCGCCTCCGAGAATACATAATACACAAATTAACATGTCATTCTCATATATACAAGGGGGTTGCCTTCTAGGGAAAAAAACCCCAATCTAAACATAACTTCTACCGTCAGATCATTTGCCTAATGAACGGCCCAGATTGACTAGAAATTACTATACTTTTACAAGGCAATTTTACATCTATTTTTAGCTTCGGGTGCGCTGCCCCCGAACCCCCGCCAGGGGGGGGCTCCGAAAAGCGCTACCGCCCCCCCTAGACCCCCCCACGGGAGCGATTAATTACGGGTGGCGTTGCCACCCCTTTGAAGGTATAGGGGTCCAATGCTGTGATACAAAGTAAACAAGATAATCAGGCTCCACACCCAACAATCTCCCACTTGGAGACTGATTGTAGCAACTCCATTGCTGCTTCATTTGCTAGACAATGACTCCTCTTTGGACCTGGCTATTCCTCATCTTCATTGTCATCCTTGAAGACCAATTGAAACTGAGCACATTCTCAGTTTCTCCCTGGTTACAACTTTTGTTAGCATATCTGCAGGATTCTGGCTAGTGTGTATCTTTTCCAGCTTCAACTCTCCATCTTCCAATATTGATCGTATGAAATGGTACTTGAGATGTATGTGTTTAGTCCTGGAATGAAATGCTGAGTTCTTTGCAAGATGAATGGCACTTTGGCTATCACTATATAACATGCCCATATCATGCTTCTTACCCAATTCATCCATAAACCTTTGTAACCAAATTATTTCTTTACTAGCCTCTGTAGCAGCAACATACTCTGCTTCTGTTGTTGAAAGTGCAACAACACTTTGGATTTTTGAAACCCAACTGACAGTTGTTCCACCTACGGTAAATACATATCCTGTAGTGCTCCTCCTGTTATCTCTGTCACCTGCCATATCTGCATCAACATATCCCTGTAGAGCAATGTTTGAACCACCAAAGCATAATGCTTGATTTGTGGTACCTCTCAAATATCTGAGAATCCATTTTACTGCCATCCAATGTTCTTTTCCCGGATTATTCATGTACCTGCTTACAACTCCCACTGCATGTGCAATATCAGGCCTTGTGCAGACCATTGCATACATTAAGCTTCCAACTGCAGATGCATATGGAACTTTAGACATATATTCCATTTCTTCGTGGGTCTTGGGGCACATCTCCTTACTAAGTTTGAAATGGCTAGAAAAAGGTGTATTAACTGGTTTTGCATTCTGCATATTAAATATTTTCAACACCTTCTCTATGTACTCATTCTGAGACAGTGTTAATTTGCGATTTTTCTTGTCTCTAGTTATCCTCATACCAAGGATTTTATTTGCAGCTCCCAAATCCTTCATTGCAAAGGAATTTGCCAATTTTCTTTTGAGCACATTTATTTCCTGCATGTTAGATCCTGCAACAAGCATGTCATCTACATACAATAACAATATAATATAGCTGCCATCATTTTTCCTTTTTAGATAAACACAATGATTAGAGTGACATCTAGTATAACCTTGTTTAGACATAAACTTGTCAAATTTTAGATACCACTGCCTTGGAGCCTGTTTTAAGCCATACAAGCTCTTCTTTAACCTGCACACCAATTTTTCTTTCCCTTTTACCTCATATCCTTCTGGTTGCTGCATGTATATATCTTCCTCCAAATCTCCATGGAGAAATATTGTCTTTACATCTAACTGTTCAAGATGTAAATCTTCCGCTGCTGCAAGAATTAAGATAGTTCTGATTGAATTCATATTAACAACAGGAGAAAATATTTCATCAAAATCAATACCTTTATTCTGTGCAAACCCCTTCACCACAAGTCTAGCTTTGTACCTCTGTTTTCCTCCATCTTCTTCCTTCAGCCTGTAAACCCATTTATTCTACAATGCAGTTTTACCTACAGGAAACCTGACTAAGTCCCAAGTCTGGTTATGCATTAAGGATTCCATCTCTTCTTCCATGGATAGCTCCCATTTCTTCCTGCTTTCAACTTGCATTGCTTCTTCATAACATTCAGGTTCACCAGAATCAGTCAACAATAAATAATATAATGAAGGAGAGTATTGTTCAGGGGGTCTACTTATCCTGGTAGATCTTCTAACACCACTTTTAGGTGTTTTAGGTGCCTGTTGTTGTTGTGGTGGTTGTTGCTGCTATGGCTGTTGATTATTATTATTTTCAGGCACCTTTACTTTTTCAGTTATCTCATCAAGAACCATGTATTCCTTGCTGTCTTTTTCCTGTTTCTTTTCCTACAACTGATTCTTATACAAGACCTTTTCATTGAATATTACATCTCTGCTCCTAATGATTTTGTGATTTTCATAATCATATAAGCGATAACCAAAGTCATTAGCACCATATCCAATAAAGGTACATTTCTTTGATTTTGCCTCAAGCTTTGTTCTGTTTTCTTTATTAATATGGACAAAGGCCTCACAACCAAAGGGTTTAAAAAATAGTAGTTTACCTTTTTACCTGTCCATGCTTCCTCTGGAATACCACCATCCAAGGAACTTGAAGGCCCTCTGTTTATTAGATAAACAACAATATCTATAGCATCTGCCCAAAATTGTAAAGGCAATCCTGCATGCAATCTCATGCACCTTGCACGCTCCATGATTGTTCTGTTCATCCTTTCTGACACATCATTTTCTTGTGGTGTTCTTGGAACTGTCTTCTCTCTACGAATTCCATGCTCTGAACAGTACCTATCAAACTCTTTGCTGCAATATTCACCTCCATTGTCTGATCTGAGACACTTCAACTTCTTTCCTGTCTCAATCTCAAACAAAGCTTTCCATTTCTTGAAAGTATCAAATACATCAGATTTATTCTGAATACAATAAATCCATGTTTTTCTAGTTGCATCATCAATAAAAGTAACATAATAACGAGAGCCACCGAGAGATGATACCTGAGCAGGTCCCCATACATCTGTATGCACAAGCTTCAATTTTTCGCTCTTCTTTTCTTTCCCAACTCTGAGAAATCTGACTCTCTTCTGTTTTCCATAAATGCAATTCTCACAGAAATCCAAATCAACATTCTTCAAACCTGGCAGCAAATTTCTTGAGTGAAGAATTTTCATCCCTTTCTCACTCATGTGTCTGAGCCTATGATGCCATAATGTTGCATCTGCTCCTTTGGAAGTTAAAGCATTAACAGAGTTAGAAATACCATTGCATAAATAAAATGTACCAACCTTTTCGCCTTTTGCTATTACCAGGGCTCCTTTGGTGACCTTCCAAGTTTTATCTGTGAAAGTTGTCACACAACCTTCACCGCCTAACTGCCCTGTTGAAATCAGATTTTTCTTCAGATCTGGAACATGCCTTACCTCCTTTAGTAGCCATTGGTTTCCATTCTGTTTTTTTACAAGAACTTTACCCATTCCAACTATTTTACAGGGTTTATCATCACCCAAGCGAACTTGTCCAAAATCTCCTTGAACATAGTCATGAAAATATTTCTTATCAGGTGTGGCATGGAATGAAGCCCCTGAATCTACAACCCAAGAATCGGTAACATTTTCGAAAGAAAGAATCAAAGCATCTTGTAACACATCACCTGTCACATTTGCTTCATGATTGTTTTCTTGTTGTGTGTCTCCTTCTTTTCCCTTCCGAGATCTACAGTCTTTCTTTAGGTGTCCTTTCTTTCCTTCTTCCCAATGTATATTCACGGTCTGGACTTAGTCTTCTAAGAATGTTGATTTATTGCGATATCCTGAGCTCTTTCCTCTTTCCATTCTTCTTCCCCTAGACTCTGCACTCAAAGCATTACCTGATGTCTCACCAGAGCTTTTCCGTCGCATTTCCTCGCTAAGGATAGCACCAACAACATCATCAAACTTTAAAGTACTAGATCTAGAGACGAAGTTACTAATGGCCATTACTAAACCATTCCAACTCTCTGGCAATGAGCACAAGAATAACAAAGCTCTAACTTCATCATCAAAGTTTACCCCTACAGAACTTAACTGACTGGTAACTGTATTAAATTCATTTAAATGGTCTGCAATAGATCCACCTTCCGACATCTTCATATTAAATAGTCGTTTCATAAGAAATACCTTGTTTGAGGTTGAGGGTTTTTCATATAGTTTCGCCAACGTCTGAATCAAACCCTCTGTTGTTGTTTCCTTCGAAATATTGAAGATGACTGACGCTGCAAGGCACAAACGTACTATTCCGAGTGCCTTTATATCAAGAATTTTCCATTCCGCGTTTGTCATGGCCGCCAACTTCTTTGTTTTTCCGCTCAATGGTAGGTACAAATATTTCTGATACAGATAATATTCCATTTGCATCTTCCACAGCGGAATGTTTTGGCCGTTAAATTTCTCGACCCTAAACTTACCATCGTCCGCCATTGCTCCCACTCGAACCAGGAACCCTTCTTTCCTGCGAGTTTATTAGCCAAATATACCTTCGGCTCTGATACCAGTTGTTAGAAAATCATATATTATGGAGCAATGCAACACATAAAATATGCGGAAAATACAAGCACCAAAAAAACACATAAAACTAGAGAGACACAGATATACGTCATTCACCCAGTTTGGGCTACGTCCACCCCGAACAACCAGTCCTTCCTTTCTATTATCCAGCAAAAATGAAGAGACAAAACCTACAGCAGATCCGCTGTAATATCCTCTGTTCTCTCTCACAGTCTCCCTCTATGTTTCTCACTCCGAGAATACACACATAATACACAGCCGCAAGAAAATACCCTCATATATACAAGGGGGTTGCCTTCTAGGGCATAAAACCCTAATCTAAACATAACTTCTACCGTCAGATCATTTTCCTAATGAACGACCCAGATTGACTAGAAATTACTATACTTTTACAAGGAAATTTTACATCTGTTTTTAGCTTCGAGTGCGCTGCCCCCGAAAACCCCCGCTAGGGGGGGGGCTCCGAAAAGCGCTGTCGCCCCCCCTGGACCCCCTCATGGCAGCGATTAATTACGGGCGGCATTACCGCCCCTTTGAAGGTATAGGGGTCCAATGCTGTGATACAAAGTAAACAAGATAATCAGGCTCCGCACCCAACACGAATTGATTAGCACATGAGTTTCTTGAAGGGATTCTTTAATCCTAGAAAATGATTCTCTAGCATCCTTATCCCACTTTACTTATGCATTCTTCTTCAACATATCTGTTATGTTTCTGACAATTTCAACATAGTTTGGGACAAATCTTCTCAGGAAATTTATTTTTCCCAGAAACCTCTGAATATCCTTTTTACTCCTGGGCAAGGGAATTTTTTGAATAGCTTCTACTCTTGCTGGATCAATTTTTACTCCCTGATTTTAACTATATGTCCTAACAACTTTCCTTCCTCCAAAGCAAATAAATATTTTTTGGGATTCAATGACAACCCAAATTTTCTGCATGTCAGGAAAGCCTTCTGTAAATTATCCAAGTATTCATCATCTGAACCTGAAAAAATGGTCACATCATCCAAATATATAACTACAAAATTATCACCCACAAATACTATGTCCATTTCCCTTTGAAAAGTGGCACTTGCGTTCATAAGGCCAAAAGGAATTCTTGCATACATGAACGTTCCCCAGGGTGTCGTAAAAGCTGTTTATTCTGATCTTCTTTTTCAACCGCTACCTAATTATACCCAGAGAAACCATCAACCATAGACAATCTGTATGCTCCTATTACTTTCTTTAAAACATAGTTCATCTTAGGCAAAGGATAATTGTCTTTAAGTGATGCCTTGTTTAAATTCCTGAAGTCAACACATAACCTTCTTTCTCCATTATTTTTCCTCACAGGAACTAGGTTAGAAACCCAGTCTGAATATCTGAGTGGGACTATAATTTTTTCCTGCAACAATTTCTTCACTTCTTTTTCAATTGGAGCAAGGAGAAATGGATTGAGCTGTCTAAGTTTCTGCCTGTGAGGCTTGATCCCATCCTTCAATGTTATCTTGTGCTGAATAATATCTAGGTCATATGTTTTCAAATCCTCATAGGACCATGCAAACACATCCATATATTTTTTGAAAAGATCAATGTACCTTTCTTTATATTTCTTAGGGACACCCTTGAATAACTTGACAACCTTGGGCTCCTGTTGAGTTCCTAGATTACAATCTTCCATCTCACCCTCTGTTGGCAATATGATAAAATATGTTGTCCTTGATGGAAACCTACTTGATGAAGTTGTCCTTGATGGATACCTACTTGATGATTTTCCTATGATAAGCAACCTATGTGTTAAAGATGTAAAAATGATGTTTCTACAGGACAGTTCAGATGTGACAGAGAAAGGAATTCCAGTAAGTGCCAGAGAAATGAAACAAGAAATATTTCTCAATGCATACACAGGTTTGATGAAGGAAACTTCCATATGGATGCAATGTATATGCTACTTTTATGAAGGAAACCCACGTATACATCCAAAATTAGTATATACGCAGTTTTTATGAGGCGAAGTCGTGTACACACGTGAGTATAAAGAAGCAAAGTCACATATGCATTTTGCGCTCTAAAATTATGATACCAAGGGGCATTACCATGGTATTAGCCCACTATATTGAGTGTTGTATTATCTATTTGATTCCGTCCAAGAATACCATCAGTAGTTGTGTGGTTTTGACTCATAGTATTAGTAAAAGATAAATCTATATAAGGAGAAGAAGATCATAGTGCAAAGGTGTGCATGTGTAAGGGCTATCACTAATATTTCTCTCTGAAGTATATCTGCATAGGATGAACTCTGTTTTATTGATAAATATGAAGTTATGATGCACCCTTGGATAGATTGATGGATCAAGATCTCTAGACCTGAAATGACTATATTCTTGCATGATCCATTGAAGAGATGATTAGATCTGAGAGCTGGCACATGTTTTATGAAGTGGAGTGAAGAAATCTGGGTAAGTTCTATAGATCTGAAAACATTTTGTTGAATTAATATTTACAGATCTATACGCTAGTTCATCTCAGTAAAAGAGCGTATATATGCGGGTTTTCTTCAGAAAAGGCGCGTATGGAATTTAGGGTTTTGTGAAGCTTATTGCAGAGGTTTTCTATTATTGCTGCTATTATTTATGCTGTTTTTCAATGAAGTATTCATGTATATTTGGGTTGCTTGAATACTGTACATGATGCTAAGTTGAATATGTCCAAATCTGATCAATAAGTAAGTAAACATGGTTAATGATGACTGACTGTTTAAGGGTTCTGCATTTCTGAAAAATATGTCTGACTGAAAGCTTCAGATATGGATCTGAGATAGATCATATTATGAAAAATAGTATTCTCAGGTCTATACACAGGTTGGTGTTAAGGAAAGCGCGTATACACGTGGTTTCGGTGAAGCAAAGTAGCATATGAATTTCAAGATGATGAATGTTCAGGGTTAAATTTGATTTTTCATACTGATTATGAAGTCAGGGGTATTTCTGAGATCTGGTTACAATGACCTGTTTGGTTTGATGTATTGGGTGAAGTTTATTATTGTTGATCTTGGTGAAGGGTTGTGTTGAAGCTGTGTGATCCAGTGTGAAAATTGATGAAACGTGGTTTGCAGTGATTCTGAGGGAAGTAGAAGCTTCCTGCCAGTAGAAGATGGTGTTCTGATCAGGGGGTTGAATCTCCCTTCCAATAGTGACTGGTAAACGAGATTAGGGGGTTGTATGTCCCTTCCAGTAGCAGTTGGAAAACGAGAGAAGGTTGCAGCCTTCTGCAGGTGGATGCCTGCGTACTGATATGAGTTTGCATCAATACAAAATTGTAAAATTTTTTCCATATAATAAATATTGAAGACAGAAACGACAACAACAGTGGTTTTCTCCCGAATTGGGTTTCCACCTTAAATCTTGGTGTTCATGTGTGTTGTACTTGTGTGATGTTTTATTCTACTATTATTACACATATTTGCTGATTATCTAACAGATGCATGACTGATAAACTGAGTTAAAGATTGTTTCTGGAAAGTGTTTCTAAACAATAAAATTATATTAGTATACACTAGTTTCTTTTGGTATATGCACATGTATATGTGAGTTGGGTTCATAAAAGTCGCGTATGGAATTTAGTAAATAAAAATTAAAATATTTCAGTAAGCTCTAAATACTGATTCACCCCCCCCTCTCAGTATTTTTCACAAAAATTGGTATCAGAGCAGGACCTTCTGAAGAAGCTTAATCGCTAGAAGGAAGATCAACTAAGATGAGAAATCAAGATGGGAAAGCATCCATCAGGCCTCCTCTCTTCAACGGAAACAATTTAATCTTCTGGAAGACAAGGAAAGGATCCTATCTTTAGTCTCTTGGAGCAGATGTATGGGCTATAGTTGAAGGAGGTTATCAATATCCAACATCAGTTGCAACAGATGTAGCAACAAGAAAGAACTATGAAACCAATGCAAAGGCGGTCAATGCATTATTGGGAAGCTTGAATGAATCAGAATTTGTCAAATTCATGCAGTTGAATATAGAAAAGGAGATATGGGACAAAATCATTCTAAGCTATGAAGGTGATACCAAGGTAAAAAGTGTTAAACTTCAAACTCTTAGAATTCAATATGAAAATCTCAGAATGCATAATGAGGAAAGCATTTCCAGTTTCTTTTTATGTCTAGATGATATTGTAAATCGTATGAGAAATCTGGGTGAAACCATAACTGACACTACTCTAGTATAAAAGGTTTTAAGATCTCTAACTCCCAAATTCGAGTCTAAAGTGTCTGCTATTGAAGAAAAGCAGGATCTAAAAACTCTTACTATTGTTCAACTTCATGGCATTCTGATTGCTTGTGAAATGAGAAAAGGAGGTCCATCTGAAGTCAAAGAAGATGTCTTTCGAGCTGCTATAAAAGGAAAAGAAATAGAAGAACAAGAAGGATCAGGGTATGTTTCAGAAGAAGATGAGATAACTTTTGTAAAGAAGCTACAAATTGGCATTGGAAGGTTCAAAGGTAAGCTTCCTTTTAAATTTTTTTCTTGTGGAAGAGTTGGTCATTATGCTACTAAGTGTCCTCATAAAGAAAAACATGAAAAAGGAAAGGAAGTGGAAAAAGGAAATAAGAATCGGTTTATCAATAGAAAAAGTTATTATACTCATGAAGATAGTGATGGGCTATCAAATAGTGAAGAAGGAGAATCTGATCAAGATGTTAGACTACTTATGGCTTTTGAAAAAGATTCTAGTGATGCTAAAAATATATTTATGGATGCACTAGAAGAAAATGATTTTCTTGAATAAATAAATCAACTCAAAATATGTTTGGAAGAACAAAAAATTTCCATATATTCTCTAAAGAATCAGCTTATAGAAATGGAGAAACACAATGAGAAATTAGAATGTGAAATAGTAAGTCTAAGAAAGGAAATTGAGAAAGTGAAAACTGTAAATCTTAGATTTACTAAAGGATATGAAACCTTAGATGAAATTATCAAGGTACAATGCTCTCCCCTTATAAATACAGGTCTTGGATATATCGGAGAATCCTCTCAGTCTTCAGAACCAAGCTATCTAAATGCAACTAAATCTAGCCTACAACATTCTGTCTCTCAGTAAGAGAACAAAGAAACTTCACAGGTAAAGCATGACCTCTTTAATAAAAGGAAGAAAAATAGCAGAAATATCAATCAATAGGTAAACAAAAATAGAAGGTTTCATGATCGCATAAATTTTTTCTTTAATGGATAATGTTTCTCATGTCACAATTTTGGTCATAAAGTTGTTCAATGTGTTGCATACAAAACCATCATAACCAGAGAAACAAGAAAGCAAAGAAATGAGACTGGAATAAAGAATAATACTTATAAAAAAATTTCTCCTCTTCAAAATGAAATTGAATGTTCTTATTGCAATAAATTTGGACATGAAGAATATGAATGCAGGAGAATACTTCAGCCAAAAGAACATATACCTTCAAATTCCAAGGCACGGAGAAAGAAGGACTTACAAGTTGAAAGTTGTGGCATAACTTTATTTACTAAGGGGGAAGAAAATCAATGGTACATTGATAATGGATGTTCAAAACACATGACAGGTGATAAAAATAAACTCCTTTCATACAATGCTCTAGAAAAGGAAAATAATGTCACCTTTGGAAATGATACTCCTACTGTCATCAAAGGAAAAAGTTTTGTTTTTCTAAAAGAAAAAGTAAAATCTAACAATGTTATGTATGTGGATGGATTAAAAAATAATCTGTTGAGTTTGAGTCAAATGTGTGATCAAGGAAATGAAGTTGTCTTTAGTTCCAAAGAATGTGTGGTACGTGAACTTGACATAGGAAAAACGATAATAAAGGGAACTAGAACACCAAGAAATCTGTATGTATTGAAAAGCTGCAATGAAAAATATTACTTGGGTAAATCTTTAGAAAATTAGTTATGGCACAAAAGATTGGGGCATTTGAGTTTCTCTCAAATCCAAAAATCTAGCAGACTCAAAGCGGTTCGTGATCTTCCCAGCATCAGTCTGCCTAAAAGTACCATATGCAAATCTTGCCAATTCAGTAAGCAAACCAGAGTACAATTCAATGCCAAAGAAGGATCAACAAGTAATCCTCTTGAACTCATACATACTGACTTATGTGGACCTATGAGGAAAAAGTCACCCCATGGAGAACAATACTATATTATTTTTATTGATGACTTCTCTAGGATGTGTTGGATTGGTTTACTAAAACACAAAGATGAAGCATTTGAAAAATTTCAGATCTTTAAAGCCCTGGTTGAAAATGAATTAGATCTGAAAATAAAATGTCTTATATCTGACCGAGGAGGGGAATATATATTAGATGAATTCTTTGATTTCTGTGAACAACATGGCATAAAAAGAAAGTTTTATATAGCTATAACCCCACAACAAAATGGCATGGCAGAAAGAATGAATAGAATAGTTCAAAAAATGGCTCGTGCTATGCTTGATGAATCTGGAACTCCCGATACCTTTTGGGGAGAAGCAACACATACCAGAGTAAATATTCTTAAAAAGGCTCATGTTCGTGTGAATAGTGATAAAACTCCTTATGAGCTTTGGTATGGTAATCTTCCCAGTGTAAATCATTTTAGAGTTTTTGGAAGCAAATGTTTTATCAAGAACAATGATGAAAAACTTGGTAAATTTGAACCTAGAGCAGATGAAGGAATATTTCTTGGTTACTCTTCTAGAAGTAAAGCATATAAATGTTACAATAAAAGACTTCAGAATATTGTTGAATGCATTGATGTTGTAATTGATGAGTCTCTCTCAGCTCCTAAAAGGGAAATACCAACAACAAATGAAGATGATGATGATGTATATCCTCCTACATAAAATAGCAACAACATGGAAGGGGAACCCTATGAAGCAACAAAATATGATCTATCTGAAAAAGCTCCATCCAAGTATGTTCAAAAGAATAATCCAGAATCTCAAATTTTGGGAGAAAAGGGATTAAGTGTCCAAACAAGAAGAACTCTTGTAGGATCTCCTATCTATCTGGCGTTTCTATCCACTATTGAACCACATAATGTCAATCAAGCTAGCAAAGATTAATGTTGGATTCAAGCCATGAATGAAGAACTTGATTAGATTGAAAATAATCACACTTGGGAATTAGTTCCAAGACCTCATGATAAAAATGTTATTGGAACAAAATGGATATTCAACAACAAGTTAAATGAAAATGGAGATGTTATTAGAAGCAAAGCTAAAATTGTTTGTAAAGGGTATTCTCAACAAGAAGGTGTAGACTTTGAAGAAATTTTTTCTCTTGTAGCTATACTCGAAGCCATAAGAATTTTTCTTGCCTTTTCAAGCTTTCAACAATTCAAATTTTATCAAATGGATGTTAAATCTGCTCTCCTCAATGGTGATCTAGAAGAAGAAGTTTATATAGAACAACCAGAAGGATTCATTTTGGGAAATGATAAAAAACTTGTTTTCAAACTTAAAAATGCTTTATATGGTCTCAAACAAGCTCTAAGGGCATGGTATTATCGTCTTGACAAATATCTTCATCAACAAGGTTTTTCAAAGGGATCCACTGATAACAACTTATACACACAAATTGAAAATGATAAACTATTTTTTGTAGTTGTATATGTTGATGACATCATTTTTGGGAGTAATGAAGAGTCCATGAGTCAGAAATTTTCTTCTATTATGCAACAAGAATTTGAAATGTCTTTACTTGGGGAACTAACATTTTTTCTTGGCTTACAAGTGCAACAAGCAACAAATGTCATATTTTTATCAAATGAAAAATATCTTAAGAAAATTTTGAAGAAGTATGGGATGGAAGACTGCAAACCTGTAAGTACACCAATGGTAATTGGGTGTAACCTCAGTTCTCATGATGATTCTCCCATGGTGAATCAACCAAAATACAGATCCATGATTGGAAGTCTGCTTTATCTAACCAGGACAAGACCTGGCATTATGCATGCAGTTGGGTAAAAGAGTCACACCTTCAGGCTGTAAAAAGAATATTAAAATATCTACAAGGGACTCAAGACTTTGGTCTATGGTATCCAAAGAATGTTGATCTCACTCTTCATGCTTACACAGATGCAGATTGGGCTGGAAATGTTGAATATTGAAAAAGAACTAGTGGTGGTGCATTCTATATGGGGCCCTGATTAGTATCTTGGTTCAACAAGAAACAAAGTTCTATTGCCTTATCCACAACAGAAGAAAAATATGTGGCTGCCGCATCATGTTGCACACAACTGCTTTGGATGATGCGGACTTTACAAGACATTCAAATCAAATTTTCACCTCCCATCTCTATTT
Source organism: Pinus albicaulis (assembly GCA_034641835.2). Taxonomy (NCBI): domain Eukaryota; kingdom Viridiplantae; phylum Streptophyta; class Pinopsida; order Pinales; family Pinaceae; genus Pinus; species Pinus albicaulis. Next base: position 910,727,596 of record CM076576.1, on the reverse strand, counting down.
TATGTGATAATACAAGTGCCATTAGTATCTCAAAGAATCCTGTTATGCATTCCAAGACCAAGCACATTTCTATCAAGTATCACTTCCTACGTGAACAAGTGGTTGAACAAAAGGTTAAATTGGAGTATGTTCCCCCCAAAGAATAAGTTGCTGATATATTAACTAAACCTCTTCCCAGGGAAGCATTCAAATATCTTAGACAGAAGCTAGGAGTTGTCTCTGCCTCTTTGATAAAATCTGCTTAATTTTAGAAGATTAAATTTGATACGCAGGTTTAATAAAGGTGAATCGCGTATATACGTGAGTTTCTGTGCATAAAACCGTATATGGGTTTTGCTGACAGATATTCTTTGGGTCAGCATTCAGACCAGATGTGGTGCTGTTGGGTAATCTCTGTTTTGATCCAGTCTTCACCTTTCTGTATCATTCTCTGATATTTATCTCCTTGATATAGGCACTTTGATGAATTGGTTGTTGAAAGTGTTCAGGATGCACAAGCTTAGGGGGAGCACCTGCCTTGTTGAAGAGGATGCATTGTTGGCATTCTGATTTGGTTTCTGATTTATGATTTCTCTCTTGAGATCTTTTGGTCCTGGTTATGAAAATCCATTTCTGCAATTTGATGCAAAAGAAAAATGTTGATACTCATGATGTAAATTTTTATATTCAGTCATGTAAGGACTATATCATTTTGTAAACCCACTTGGTTGGGTAGTTCAGTCAAATATGTAATTCCACTTAGTTGGATCATTGATGTAAGTATGAGTCCTTGGTGATAGAAAAGGTCATACTCAGTTGAGTTATAGAGTCATGTACTTCATTGAAAAATATGTTTGAAGATTCAACATAAACTCAGAGGGAGCATGGTCAATACAGTGCACATCAGATTTGCTGAGCTCTTCTTTATACAAGGAAAGAGAAACCTTGTTTTAGTATTGATCCGCCCTTTGCCCTTGATGTCAAAATGGGAGAGTATTTTGGTGTTTGAATAATGGTTATGATTAATGTACTTATCTGTTGTGGTGATCAAACACCATCATGGTTGCCATCATATGATGAAATATGTTGTCCCTAATGGCAACATACTTGATGAATTTGTCCTTGATGGAAACCTACTTGATGAGTTGCCTATGATAAGCAACCTATGTGTTAAAGATGTAAAAATGATGTTTCTACAGGTCAGTTCAGATGTGACAGAGAAAGGAATTCCAGTAAATTCCAAAGAAATGAAACAAGAAATATTTCTCAATGTATATGCAGGTTTGATGAAGGAAACCCACGTATGGATGAAATGTATATGCTACTTTTATGAAGGAAACCCACATATACATCCAAAATTAGTATATATGCAGTTTTTATGAGGCGAAGTCACTTACACACGCGAGTACGAAGAAGAAAATTCGCGTATGACTTTTGTGCTCTAAAATTATGATACCAAGGGGCATTACCATGGTATTAGCCCACAATATTGAGCATTGTATTATATATTTGATTTCGTCCAAGAATACCATCATCAATTGTGTGGTTTTGACTCATGGTATTGGTAAAGGCTAAATCAATATAAGGAGAAGAACATCATAGTGCAAAGGTGTGCATGTGTAAGGGCTATTACTAATATTTCTCTCTGAAGTATATTTGCATAGGATGAACTATTTTTTATTGATAAATCTGAAGTTATGATGCACCCTTGGATAGATTGATGGATCAAGATCTCTAAACCTGAAATGACTATATTCTTGCATGATCCATTGAAGAGATGATTAGATTTGAGACCTGGCACATGTTTGCTGAAGTGGAGTGAAGAAATCTGGGTAAGTTCTATAGATCTGAAAACATTCTGCTGAATTAATATTACAGATCTATACGCTAGTTCGTCTTAGTAGAAGAGCGTATATACGTGGGTTTTCTTCAGAAAAGGCGCGTATGGAAGTTAGGGTTTTCTGAAGCTTATTGTAGATGTTTTTTGTTATAGCTTCTATTATTTATGTTTTCTATCAATGAAGTCTTCATGTAGATCTGAGTTGCTTGAATACTGTACATGCTGCTAAGTTGAATATGTCCAAATCTAATCAATAAGTAAGTAAACATGGTTAATGATGACTGACTATTTAAGGGTTCTGCATTTCTGAAAAGATGTCTGACTGAAAGCGTCAGATTGGATCTAAGATAGATCATATTATGAAAAATAATATTCTCAGATCTATACGAAGGTTGGTGTTAAGGAAAGCACGTATACACGTGGTTTCAATGAAGCAAAGTAGCGTATGCATTTTAAGATGATGAATGTTCAAGGTTAAGTTTGATTTTTCATACTGATTCTGAAGTCAGAGGTATTCTTGAGATCTGGTTACAGTGATCTCACCGTTTGGTTTGATGTATTGGGTGAAGTTTATTATTGTTGATCTTGGTGAAGGGTTGTGTTGAAGTTGTGTGATCTAGTGTGAAAATTGATGAAACATGGTCTGCAGTGATTTTGAGGGAAGTAGAAGCTTCCTGCCAGTAGAAGCTGGTGTTCTGATCAGGGGGTTGAAGCTCCCTTCCAGTAGTGACTGGTAAACGATATTAGGGGGTTGTAGCTCCCTTCTAGTAGCAGCTGGAAAATGAGAGAAGGTTGCAGCCTTCTACAGGTAGATGCCTGCGTAATGATATGAGTATGCATCAGTACAAAATTGTAAACAATTTTCCATATAATAAATATTGAAGATAGAGATGACAACAAAAATGGTTTTCTCCTGAATTGGGTTTCCACCTTAAATCTTGGTGTTCATGTGTGTTGTACTTGTGCGATGTTTTATTCTACTTTTACTGCACATATTTGCTGATTATCTAACAGATGCATGACTGATAAACTGAGTTAAAGATTGTTTCTGAAAAGTGTTTCTAAACAATACAATTATATCAGTATACGCTAGTTTCTTTTGGTATATGCGCATATATACGCGAGTTGGGTTCATAAAATTCGCATATGGAATTTAGTAAAGAAAAAGTAAAATATTTCAGTAAACTCTAAATACTGATTCACCCCCCCTCTCAGTATTTTTCCCAATACCCTCTTGAGGTACCTTCTTTGGATCCAGTGCTACATCATTTGAATCAAATAATCTTTCAAGAGGAACTAATCCTCTGTGCAATATATTATCTTTCAACTGGATTATTTTCTGATCACCTATTGATTGCTTAAGATTTTTCAAGTGTTCATTCTGATCAACCTGTTCACTTTCTTGGTCTATTTCAATATCTTCAAAATTTTCAATCATTATCAGAAAATGATTATCTTCTCATCATCTTCAAATGCCTGCCAGTGCTTAACATTGTTAGGAATAGAGGGTTTGTGCCTCATTTCAATTTCATACCTTAGTTTCGGATTTATAGGTGGCTTTAAAGTACTAGATGCAATTGCCAGCGAATATGCCATTTTTTAATCTTCTCTTGGAATGAATTGAAGATTCAAAGCTTCAAAATAATTCTCAATCAAGTCCCATGCGTCATTCCTATATGATCTTAGCCTTAGATGCTTGGTTTGACAAAGATTTTTAATTTGTCTTATAATCAAATAAGAATCACCAAAAATGGAAATACACTGGATTCCCATTTGTTTAGCAGTTTGAAGACTTAAAATTAATGCCTCATACTCAGCTACATTATTTGCTGATTCAAATTCAAGCTTAAAAGAAAAAGGTAACAGGTTACCTTCTAGATATATCAGCAAAAATCCATCTCTTGTGCCATCCTTTGAATAGGAACCATCAAAATAACACTTCCAAATTTTGTTTGAACATAGCTCATCATGTACAATTGTTGAAGAGAGCTGCTTCTTTGAGTCTTCAGCAAACTCTTCATCTTCATGCAGCATAAAACAGGAAAGATATTATTTTTCTTGACCATATATAGGGGAATTTCCTGCATCTTTCTTTGTGGTAGTTTTAAAAAATCTTGTCTCTCTATATAACCTTGTTTCTTCCCCATTAAACATAGGAATTATAGAATATGTGAAGTCCAGTTTTAAAACTCCTCCAAGCTTCGCTCACCAAGATCTGGACAAAAGCATACCAAACCTAGCTAGAATATCTACGACCACTACATCCATCATGATACTTTTGGCTGGAATTTGGGCTAGGGATAGCACCATGTCTTTGATAAGCCCAACACATTTCACCTTTTTTAAATCAAATGAATATAGGTCTCTATAGGGTTTAGTAATTTGTAAATTCAATTATTTCATTAAAGATAATGGAATGAGATTATGTGAAGCACCTGAGTCTAGCATAGAATTATGAAGAATGAAATCATGAAGAAGCAGTGATATATAAAATAGGGGAACAAAATAATCTACCTCCTCCACATGTGGACCAAAAGTGACCACTGGATTTTATTCTTGTAAATTCACAGTATCACCAATGTCATCAAACTAAGAAATATTAATGAATTCTGGAATTTATTTCTTGTAACCTGGTGTCTTAGATAGTTCAAGAAGGGGTACTTGAATTTTGACCTTTTCTAGCTCTTTCGATAAACTGAAAGCTTGATTTTTTTTACAATTTTCTCAGGTTCTTCTTGATTTCTGCTAGGATTGGAAATCTGTTCAGGTATGGTAATGAACTTCTCCAAATTAGTAGTATCATTAGGCTTGTTTCGGGAAGTCTCAGCCTGTTGTATTTCTGTTCCACTTACTAGATTCATAGGTTGTTTCCCTTTATCTGATTGTTTTACTGAGTTCTTTGTTTGTGGAGTTGCCATTGGATAAGGAACTGACTCTTGCTGTTGTTCTTCATCATCTTGCATCCTTGATCTCTTTCTTGATCTTAAATCATATTTCTTATGCAACTCTGCTTGCATAAAGTCTGTAAATTGTCTACAATAATCATCCATATCTTCTTGGTCAAAGGACACCTTAGCTTCGGTGTATTCTTCTTCATCTTCTTTCATATACATGGCAGATATCTGATCTTCGACTTCCCTTTGATCATATTCAACAGACTGTGAGGGTGCTGCTTCTATATACAATGGTGCCTTAACTTGATCTCGATCTTTTCTTTCCCTCTGCAAGATTTGCAGGGGCTGTTTTCTAAATTGAGGATTGAAAACTCCTTTGTTTTGTTGTGAAGGACTTTAGGAGTTTTTATTCTCTAAATCCATCTTCACAAACTTATTTTACAAATTCTTGATAACCTTTGTCATGTCATCAATCCTCTGATCTTGTGGTGATGCTTCTTTGGCCTTGCCTTTCTCTTAAACTGAATGCTTTTCTTGTGTTTTCCTAGCAACAGTCAAGTTTGCTTCAATCTCCAAAGCATCCGTTTGGATTTTCTGAAGAGTAGGAGATCTCCTCTCTCTTAAAGTGAAACTAAAATCTGACTCAAAAGATCCAGCAAAAACTACCCTTTCTCCAACAGGAGGGGGTTTCATTTCTATGGGTAAACTATTATACAATTTGTTGAATCTTTTAATAAAATCAATCATGTTTTCATTAGAAATTTTCTTGATTGCATTAAACTCCGTCAATGGGTAACCATGATCTCTTTTTTCACCCTATCTTCAGGTGAATTGTGTTTCTAATCCCTCCTAATTGTTAATTGATGCATTTGGTAAAAATTTAAGCCATTTTATTGCCTCTCCATTCAGAGACTGTACAAAAAGCCTCATTACTACATCCATAAATTCTACATTTAGATTCTCAGAAAAAGTGCAAAACAATGGAAAGCGTTGTTCTGCAGTCACCTCATCTTCACCGGTAAAACGAGGAAGTAACCTGAGGTATTCTTGGGGCATGGAATTCCTAGGTTGTGGAAGATTTAACGGTGCATACTTGTTCATTAAGAAAGCAGGGGCCGCCATGTTTACGCCTTGGTTAACCACTCCTTGAGTAGGTGGGGTTAGTGAATCAGTTGTGAATATGGATGAAGGGGGTGAAACGACTGATATGGGAAGGGGTTGATGAACGATGGAAGAAGAACCAACATATGTATTTGGTTGAGCTTTCATGAAGGTAAATGAAACTGACTCAAAGGATTGTTCTTCTAACCTTGGTTCTTGAAAATGGACTGGTGGGGAAAAGGATTCTTGTTCCAAGAAAGTGAGTTTCCAGGAAATATCCTTAGATGAAGGGTTATGTGAACTGCTGCCAGGTGTAGGCAGTGTAGGATCAAGTATGGAAGGATTTTTTGGTTTTTGAGCCTTTTTAGAAACCAATTTTTTAGGATTTGACAGAATAGGAACCTTCTGTTGCAAGGTATTTGACCTCGTATGAGGTCTTTTATACGCCAAAATTATGGAATAAAAACACAGCCTGATATTTCCTCCTCTCTAAACAACCAAAGGAAATATAACAAAAACCCAGGGAATGAACTTCGCTTCTTCGTCCTCGGCAATGACGCCAAAAAATGTTGTATCTTAAGAAACAATCCCTTGGCTGTGCTAAGGAATCAGTGCTCAATACATTTATATATATGTGTCACAAAAATATGATATCAGATGGTCTTTGCTTAATCACCTTTAGAAATTAATTATTAAAACCCTCAAGAATCTAACGCAATAAATACTTCACAATGCCATTATTTGCTGATATTAATTGGAGTGATAAGAAGAACATGAAGGAAGATAAAACTGATATGATGGTAAACAGGAACTATCACTTTAAACTTCAGAAGAATTTTATGAAAGTAGAATAGTTAAAATGGAGGAGCGCCCATTAAGGATATTTAACTCTTATTCACATATGTAAAAAGATACTTGCGGCTTCATTACTTCATTTTATTCACAGAAGGAAAAAGACAGAATGGAAACTGGAAAACATATCAACAACAACAGATGCAAGAATCTTGATCTTCATTCATTAATCATCAGAAAATTGAGTACAAAATTTTTAGTAGTCCAAAGGTCCAAAACTCAGAACCTTTTCCTTTCTTCTCTTTCTCTTTAAACACAATGTAAAGCAGTTTGTAACTGCTGAAACTAATATTAACTACTCAAACTAATTGAAACTGATTAAACTACCTATTACATATCATCAAAATATCTCATTACAATTGAACTCTCTTAATAGAGATAAAATAAAATAAAACTCTAATCTATCTACTGAATACAAATTTTCTCCGCTGCTGCTACATTTCCCTGATTATCTGACTTGTGATTTTTAGAAGATGAGGGATCATTAAGTAGAATAGCCATCCAAGCTCTGCATTTATTCCACACTTTGATATTTGTCTTAGGAGAGTTGATCAGTTTGTGGTACTCCAACTTAAATGCGGTGATCCTGTTGAATGTTGGTTGCTCTGTGAACAAAGTCTTCACCATCCATAATAACTGAAAATACCTCTGAATAAAGTTAATAGCTGTTGTTCCTTTCAGGATCCGAGTATTTTCATGAGTGTTATCCACCTTACTCTTTGCCAAAACCAATAATGGTTCATAGGAATCCCATGCTAAAATATTGCCTTTAATGTCCCAGCACGATGGCAATCCTGCCCTAGCTCTTTTGTCATACATATTATCAAATCTGTTTACTTCTTCCTTGATCTCTGTCAACTTCTTTTTAGTGGTCTTCCTGCAAGTATTTTTAACAATCAACTTGTTAATTTCTACAACATATAGGATCCTATCTTTAATATCATTTTCTTCTAACTCATGATCAGTCTTTGAATCAATGAAATCAATAAACTTCTTTGCCCATATGGCTCTGTTAATGGTCTTCTGCTTATCTGCCATAACTTTCTCCTCAAAATATCTGACAATGATTTTCTTTTCTGATAAAATAGTCAAAGATCCCCAGGCTGCTTTCATCTCTCCAATGATTTCATTCCATATGATATCTTTAGCCTGTATCAAAGTTATATTTCCCTTCAATTTATCCTTCAGACTCTTGATTTCAGCATTAGCTGTTTGACAATTTGTCTTGTAATTATCAAATTTTCAATCCTTGGTCTGCATTATCTTTGTTATTGTTTCTAGATCATTCTTTGCCTTTTTGAGATCTTTATCTACCATTTTTAGTTTAGTGTTTAATTGAGACAACTGTGCTGCTGGATCATAATTTCCAGATGGAAAAATGATAGTATAGGAATGGGAATCAATCTGGTTTTCCAATTTCAGTACAACTTCCTTCAACTTAGAAATTTCTTCTTCTTTCTGTAAGAGTTCCTGAAGAAGGCTTTATTTTTCACTTTCCACTTCTTCCACCTCTGCTGCCATAGAATTCTCCCCTGTAGGCAACTTCAACTTTTTCTTCAATACATAAATCTTTGATTCTGCACTTTGTAGTAATTTCCGCACAACATATCTATCATTTGGATCTACTCCAATCTTCACAATTATCTTCTTGAGTTCTTCATTTTGGGTTGTTAAATCCCTGGAGTTGGATTTCTCCAATTTCAGTTGCTTGATCACCTTCCCTAGCATATTCTCTGCCTCAAGATCCATTGCATTAGTTTTGGTCAAATCATTCACTATTAATTGACCTTTTTGCATGTGTAAATTGAATTTATCAAGCAAAGGAATCTTTCTCACATCAACAGTTAAATTTACAGTATTGAAATTACTTGATGACCCTATAGTAATATCAGAGGGGTGAGAAAGAGAAATTTTAAACTGATCTTTTTCAAGATCCATGGTAGTCAGCAATCTTGTTTGGTCTGGAGTTATTTGATATTCAGCCTGTGCCTCCATGCTAGCCTTCATCCTTTGATTCCTTTCAGCAATTTGAGCAAATACTTTTTTAATCAAAGGTATTTTCTCCTGAGCATCTCCATGTCTTCTTGGTGAGGCTAGAACATTCTGCTCATCTCCTAGTTGAAGCAGGAAACCAGGTTGAGCACCTGTTATGTCTTTATTGAATTTTGTTCTCTTTTCGACTCTCTGCCCTTCGTCTTATGAATCTACAACTACCTCTTTACTCCTCTTGCTTGATTTCTCATATATAATAGGAGTCTGTATACTGGAACTAATAGAACTTGCAAAACCCTTATTGTCTAACTTCTTTATGTCAGGTCTACTGTCATGAAAAAATGCTGAGTAACTGTTTTCAACTCTCCTATTTGAAATTACCTTATGAGGATCATACGCCCATTTATCTCCTAATAACAAGTGCATACCATCTAACATCCTATTAACTTAATCAGTTGCTTGTCTCATATTGACTATAAATGGACCCACAGACATAGGTAATTTAGACATGTGACCCTTTTTCATTGGGACGAAATGTATTTGGTCAACATTCAAGCTCTGCCTAATGAATTCTAAGGCAAATAATCTCATAGGAGCAAATGTGGGAAGCCTGTATGGTTCTACCCCAGCCCCATAAAGTCTGATCTCTAAGTAATCTTCATACACATACCAATCTCAAAATTTACAATTTGTACCCAACTGAAGAAATTCTTGAGCCTTTGGCAAGAAATATGGGGGAGAAAACCCATTCAAAATCTTATAGGCAGTAGACATGAAATGATTTTCAAAATCAAACAACCCCTCTTCATTTTTTTCTTCCCTTACTACATCAGTCCAAAACACTACTGAATGCCTCTTTTTATTTATATCCATGATGTTCAACCCCAAATGCAAGAATTCTTCCACATTTTGATATAAAAAGAGATAAATGATAAGATAAGGGAACTTGAATGACCCAGTGAGTGATAAAATCATGAGTTGAGTATTGATGACCTCCTACCAATAAGAAGGGATATCCAACACTACTCCTAGCTTCATCATCAATGCAAATAGTCCTAGAACTGATTTGTCAATTAAGTTGTCATCCTCTTTTCCCAGTATCTTTAATATGCACCTCCGCACTGGCCGAACTTCTGCATCAAAGACTTCTATGGAGAACTCTTTACTATTTGGTGCAAACCGCTTCGTGTCTGGCCTTAGGAAGAAGGAAAACTGGGTGAATTCTTGTCTCGTAAGACTATCATAATGCGCTGCCAATGAATTGTCAGTGAATTGAACATAATATTTAGACTTTGGGTAACATAAGGCTTAACGAATTAACTGGGCTGAGACTTGTAAGACATTCTCTCCTAGACAATTCATTACAAAACATTTTCCAAGATACATAGTAGATACGAGCCAGTGCACAAACTCAGGAAAAATATGAGTCCTAGGGATACATGCAGACAATAAGCCCGACTTGACCATGGCAGAGAAAATAGGACATGCTTTTTCATTCAGACAGACCTGTTGATAAAACGAGGGGTGTTCTAGAGAGAAAAAAATATCTCGGATATCCCTCTCAATGTCCATGAGAGGAATATGATTGGATGAGCCAGAAAGTGATGAACGTTTAGCCATGATATTGCTCAGGGTGGCGAACAACAACAGGGTGACGAAAAATGATGGAAAACACTGGTGCAATCAGGGTTGAAAAATACAGAGGAACAAAATTTAACTTGTGAAAATAAAAACAGGTTTAAATAGATGTGCGGGGTCTAGAAATTAAATGTTGATTTGATGCACTAAATATTGTTGAACGGTACCGTGACATGGCTGAAAGCTGTCACCAGCTAGCAACTTAAGTCACTGTGGGAGGCCTCTGGGGTATAGAGCTTTCATTAGGGCCTTTCCCCCACAGTGAATCTATACTGTTGATCAAGATCGACTGGTCAGTCAGCGGGGTCAACTGCGGAGGCACCCTCCCCGTTAACCCATGTGTTGAATGTTCCTGCAGGTTGTCGCCTTTATCCTTTGACAAGAATATCCTCAGATCCCACCCGCTTTCTTGTTCGAACCTTAACCAAAGAATTAGGACCCGCCTTCGCGTATTATTCAAAGTGTTGAACTTTAAATTTACAACAACATTACAATTTTAGTTAAAGTATGAGGAAGTTATACTTTAACACATATTTTATACATTTTTCCATTTTTTTGTATTTTTCGAAAAATTAAAATAAAAGATGTTGCAACTGCCACAACAGAAGGAAAAAAAATAGTAGGAAATTAAAAAATGGGAAATAGAAGAAAGGTATAATTTACCTTTGAAATCTGCCTGCACTGGTGCCGAAAAAATCAAATGCAATGGGAATTGAGCATTTTTTGGATAAAAATTTCCATGCTAGCCACCCCAAACTTGGGTAAGGGCTTGGTTCCCATTTGAACCTTCTTCTTCTTGGTTACAACCAACACATATTAAAATCAAACAAAATTTCGTTTTTATTGAAATTTTGATCTGCATGCCAACATGTTGGTTTTCAGGTTGATCCTTCTACAATAATGTGAGTCAACTGATTTTCACAATTACAGGATTTTTTTTGTTTTTGTTTTTATTTTTGTCATTTTTTTTTAATTTTTTTTTTGGAAAAGAAAGAATCATATTTTCAATAGGTTGGAATTTCCACCTACCATTTCCTTTTCAGATTGTTGTTGGAATTGCTTCATAAAATTCCCTTTAGCGAGGGGTTGAAAATATACCTTTAATCTATGCCCATTCACTAGGAACTCTGAATTCCGTCCACCAATAGTTTTGATTTCTATAGCTCCATTTTCAAAAATTTTTACCACCTCATAAGGTCCCATCCAGCGTCTATGGAACTTCCCTCTGAAATATTTAAATCTGGAATCTTAAAGGATTACCCAATCACTTGGTTCGAACTACTTATTTCGAATGGACTTGTCATGCCACTTTTTGCGCTGTTGTTGAACCAATTTTTTTTTATGAACAACATCCCTTCAAAATTCATCTAAATAATTCAAATGTAGAAGATGTTGCTATTGTGCTTTAGAGAGGTCTAGTCCAAATTGGATTGCAGTTCTGAAGGTCTTGATATGGAACTCTATTGGAAAAAGGACTTATTTCCCGTATACCAGCTGAGATGGTGTATGTCCTGTGCTATTCCTCCAAGTGGTTTGGTATGCCCACAAGGCTTCTGGTAATATGTTAGCCCAATCCTTTCTAAGCATGTTCACTGTCTTTGTGAGGATGGAATCAATTACGTTTTTTGTGGACTCCCCCTGACCATTTTATTGCGAGTGATACTGTGTGGATTTCCTGTGCCGAATTTTGTACTGCTCCATCACACCATGTACCAAATTAGAAATGAACTGCAGACCATTATCAGAAAAAATCTCTCTAGGCACACTAAATCTAGTAAATATTTCAGTAAAAGGAAAATCAACAACAACTCTTTCAGAAGCAAAAGAAACAACTTTAGCCTCTACTCATTTTGTAATGAAATCTGTACAAACCAAAATATGCTTTTTATTTGATGCTGCCAAATTGATTGGTCCTACGAATTCAATAGCCCATTTTTCAAAAGGCTCAATCATAACTTTAGGACATAAAGGCATTTCATTGGTTTCATTAGTTTTTCCCACTCGTTGACAACTATCACATCGCTTGACATATTGTTTGGCATCCTTGAATAAGGAGGGCCAAAATTAGCCAGCCCGTAAAATTTTATATGTTGTGCGCCTATCAGCTAAGTGACCTCCGAAAGGTTCTTCATTAGAATATTTTAATATTTCAAACACTTATTCCTCTCTTACACACCTTCAGATAATGAGGTCCATCCTGGTTTAAAAGAGGTCTCCTTGAACCCAGGATTATGCAACACTTTTTAATATAATATTTTTCTTTTCATGAGAAGATAAGTGAGGTGGTGTCTTTCCGGTGACTAAATAGTTAGCTATGTCAGCGAACCATGGAGATTCCATTGACACAACGAAAATATGTTCATAAGGAAAATCATCATCAACAGGAATTACTTCACCGAGATTATTTAGTCTTGAAAGATAATCTACTACTACATTAGATTTTCCTGGTCTATCAACAACAGTAATATTAAATTCCTGTAATAATAATAACCACCTGGTCACTCTACCACTAGTTAATGATTTATTCATCAAATATTTTATTGTGGAATGATCAGTATGCACAGAGAATTCATACCGTGTAATGTAGTGTTTGAATTTATTAATAGCAAAAATTATAGCTAAAACCTTTTTCTCAGTAACTGTGTAGTTTAATTCAGTGGGTGACAATTTTTTACTAATGAAGTAGATAACATAGGACTGTTTGTCTTCTTCCTTTCCTAAAGATGTGCCAATGGCAGTATCTGAGGCATCAGAGGAAATGTGAAATGGCAGGGACCGGTTTGGTCCTCTCAAAACCAATGCTTGTACTAGTTTTTCCTTCAATGTCTCAAATGACTGTTGGCAAGCTGTGGACCAAGAAAACTCACTATCCTTAGCTAAAAGTCGGAAAAGGGGGGTAGATATCCTAGAAAATTTCTCAATGAATCTCCTATAATAGGCTGCATGTCATAGAAGACCTCTCACTTCCCTTTGAGTTTTGGGTGTAGGAAGACTCACAACGATTTCTATTTTTGTGGGGTCAACCTGGATACCTTTTTCAGAAATGAGATGACCAAGAACTACACCTTCTTTGCACATTAATCTAAAATTTTTATCACTCAAAGCAAGATGAGCTTCTTGGCAACGAAGAAGCACCTTTTCTAGATTTTTGAGGCCATCCTGAAATGAATCACCAAACACAGAGAAGCCATCCATATAGATGTATACACACTCAAGTTCACCAAAAATAGCTAGGACTTCCCTTTGAAAGGTAGCCGAGGAATTACATAGCCTAAAGGGAAGCACTCAGTAAGAAAATGTACCCCATGGATATGTGAAAGTGGTTTTATCTTGATCCTTGGGTGCAATCTGTATCTGGTTATAACCACTAAAGCCATCTATAAAAGAGAAGTAATTCTTACCAGCAAGGGTATCAAGCACCTGATCGATGAAAGGAAGGGGGAAGTAGTCCTTAAGAGTGGATTATTCATTTCTATATAATCAATGAAAATGCACCATCTCCCATATTTTTTTGGGACTAACACCAATGGGGAGACCCACTGGCTGTCGAAAATAGGATAGATAAAATCAACATTCACAAGTTTTTGCAATTATTCTTTTACAACATCTCTTACAGCTGGGTTCATGTGACTTTGGGGCTGTCAGACAGGTTGGGATCCATCCTGAATATAAATATGATGAGTACAGGTTTCAGGAGGGATGCCTTTCATATCTTCATAAACCCATGCAAAGGCATCAAGATGGTTTCACAACAAATTCACAAGCTACTCTTGCCGGGATGAATCCAAGTTTGAACTGATATGAAAATATTTTCTTGGAATAATCTCAACAAGAGTGGTATCAGGCTCAAGAGTACACACTGGCACCGCCAGAGATGGTGACGAGGGAGTTTGAGGATTGTGGCTTTCTTGAAAATCCAGACTAACAATTTGGCTCAATGACTCAAAATTAGGCATGGTGTCTTGATTGTTCATGAAGTCATGTATCTCACTCTCTTGTGAGGACTTAGCAAAATGATGTAACATGGAGACAGACTGAGTCTCCTCATCACTACTGTAATCTAGCCACAAGGTGTCTTGGAGCTCCTGAGTGGATCTAGCAGGTAGATATAAGTTGACCTTCTTCCTAGAATCTTTATGGAAAATATACATGTCACTAGAATGGCATCCAATGTAAGCATCGACCGTAACAAGACATGGTCGTCCCAAGATCAAGGGATGTCCTCCCACATGATTCTTTGGCTGAAGCACAATGAAGTATACGTGATATTCCCAAGAATATAATGAAATGATCACATCATCCAACACTCCTTCTGGCTTGATTTTAGATATGTTTTCCAATTCAAGCACAGTTGGAGTAGGACGAATATGGATCGATCCAAGTTGATCCATAGTTTTCTTGGTAATAACATTAATGGTTGCCCCCAGGTCTATAAGAAAATTAGAGATAAGGACATCACCTATCTGAACAGAGACAACAGGGTTTCTGGGGTTAGTGTATTTTTCCATAGGTATACATCCTGTCATTAATTCTGCTGCTCTTCCAACAAATTGAATGGTTTGCGGTTTCAATATTCTCCTTATTGGCTTCTTAAGACATAGATCCCTAATTATTTTTGTACATATGGGGATTTATTTGATAGCCTGGAGAAAAGGTACCTTTATAAAAATATTCCTAAGCTCGGAAGCCAAGCTAGACTCAAGAATGGGGTCATTCCTCACCATAACTATCTCTCTGGATAGGGAGGCTGGTTTGAAGAGGATGGAAAAGGCTCTGAAGGTATGGGGATCGGCTTGATGTTGAAATCCCTCAAAAAATGGTCAAGAGTTTCCTCCTCACCCTTCTCTTCGATAATCACCATCTTCCCTAATATCAATTGGAGATCATTGAATCCAACTGGCGTAGACTGATATCTGGATGGAAAAAGCAGGTTCATAAAATGGATCATTTGTACCGCTTTGTTATTGGGATTTGGTATGGGTTGGGTAGGCAGTTGAGGAGGCCGAAATGGTGGAGGTAAAGGTAATGGTGGCATAGGTTGACTCAGCTAGGGTAATGATGGTTGTGGCATCGGGTAAGGTGCATATGTTGGAGGGTATGATTTCATCAGTGCAGGATAGGAATGTTGTGAATGGATTGGACCTCTCCACCCTTGTTGCCAAGATTGGAAGGGTTGTCCATAATGGTATTGGTTCCCATGCTGCTAATGTTGAGAGTGACTAGTGTTAAGATAGGAATATGGATGTACATTATAACCAAAGAAATGTGGTGGAAGTTCAGGAGCCATACCTGCACTTACCTGAGGCCAGTTTCTTCGTGCTCCCATAGCATGCAATGATTCAGCTTCAAGTTGTCCTCCCTCAAATACAACTTTCAGCCTAGGTATGGAAGGACATTTCTCTGTGGCATGGTTCTCTGCACAAATTTCACATTTATTAGTTCCTTTAACATTAAGAGGACATTCTCTTAAAAGATGTTTTTTTCTACATTTTGGAAAAAAAATAGATAATGACTCTTGTTCCTCTACAAGTTGTTGCTGAAATTTCAAAGAGTCTATTTGTTTGCTAACTGTATTCATTATTTAAATTTTCATATTATCCATTTTTTTCTCCAATTCAACAATCATAGCATCAGTAGATTCGGTTTTCTTATTTATATTTCGAATTCCTTTACTAGATCTATATTGATTCCTTGAGAATTTCCTGCGCAAGTCACATATTTTATCAAAAGGATTATGGGAAATATCTCCTTGTCCTAACAGATTTAAATTATTCCTAGCATCATTAGTAATTCCACGTAAGAACAAGGTCCTAATGGTACTCAGATCAAATTTTCTCTTTGACCTTTGAAGGATATACAAGAACCTCTCTAACTAGTTCTCTAGGGTCTCATCATCATTTTGCACAATAGTAAATATTTCATCTTGAATATCTCTAGTTTTACAATATTCCTGATATTTTGACTAGAAAACTCTCTTCATATGTTCCTAAGAAGCTATAGTGTTTCCCCCTAGTCCCATGAACCAGCGCAATGCTGCATCCTTGAGAGTTACGGGAAACAACTTTAATTTATGAGCATCATATGAATAATCATAGCTCCTACACAAAATATAAAACTCAAATAGAAAATATTTTAGGTCTTCATGTACCTTACCATAAATATGAGGAAGAGCTGATGTTGGTATGTTCTTCATTTGCACAATTACATCAGGATCCACAATTGGGAATCCAAAAGTGGATTGTTCCTATTTACTTGATTTTCACCAGTTCCCTCGGCATGGTCTTCATGATCTTCCATTGTTTTTCCTCGAATAGAACTACTCTCAACAGGCTGAGAAGGTTGACTATGGGTTCCAATAGTCTCCTTCTTCCCCTTCGTGGGCTATGTCACCCCTAGACTACTATTGCAAGAATCCAAGTGGACAATTCTTGCGTGATGAGTCTAGGTTTGTTTGGACTTTCTGCGTGCAAAAGAAGGCTCAATATGAGATTTTTTTTCTTCATATTTACCAGTATCTCCTCGGCCCTTAGTGGGCTTCGGACCCCTACCCCTTTTAGGCATTCATTTCAAAAAATGATAAAACAAAAATTCAATAAAATTATGAAATTAAAAATAACTCAACACCTATAAATTCCTTTCAATCAATAGAAGCACACCATAGAAAAAATAATCGCAAAATTACCCCTATTGCAGAAAAACAGAAAATTCTTACCAATTGAAATCGCCTCCCCAACAATGGCGCCAAAATGTTGGGTGCAGGAATCACAGTTAAGCAAACTCCTTTCAAAACTTAATTTTCAACCCAGGGTCCGTAGACTTAGAGATGAAGCATAGGAAATTCTAGAAGTGGTATGAACTTTTCCTATATATTACTACTTCTCAAATCAAGATGTTGCAGAATTGAAAAGAAAGACCACACAACAATTTACACCAAAGTTATAATGCCAGAAAGCGAAAGAAGGTATTTTTCAAATAAATCAAATAAAGGAACTCTCACACTTGCTGTAAAGAAAATTGATTGTTGAAGTGAAATTCTATGTTTATCTCTAGTATGGGTATTGGAAGGTTCACAAGTGGGCCCTTGGAAAGATCTGCCTTATTAAGGATTTTCCTTCTTGCACCAAGCTGTTATTCCTGTACTCTTGCAATTTTCTTGCACTAGTACATGTACAATACTTAGGTGTGGGAAGTATATTTTTACTTGCACTGGAGATTTATGTCTTCGTGCAGGGGGCTAGAATGTTTTGGCTTCGAGCACTCTTTCTTGTAACATGATATTGGTTCTTGTACTAGAACAAATATTTCTGCACCGAGTTTTCAATTACTTTCGAGAAAAGAAAGTATGTTAATATATGAAAGAGATCTGCAAATAGAGAATTGGAATTCTGAAATAACTTGCACATGAAAAACAAATGCTTCAACCAGACTAAATCTTGTAGTGAAAATAACTTTGAAATAAAACAAAACTCCAGATGTTAAAGTACACTTTCTTCAATGTAATGAAAAAAATAACTCAAGCATGACAACAGGCTTTTATCCCTACGATAGTTACTTACATAAATAAAATCTGCCTCTAATCCTTGTAGACTCATAAAGGTTCCTTTTAATTGTTCAGATTTATGTTTTAATTATTTTCTTTTAGAAATATGAGGTGCAAGCACAAATCGATGTAATGTAACAACACTTTATCATCAGTTAACATGATATCTTTTAATTCCTAAGATTTAACTTTTAATATTGAAAAGACTCTTATTTACTATTTAACTTTCACTTGCGGAAATAAATCGAACTCTTGCAAAGGAAAGAAATGAAACAATCTTGTTGTGATGAACCGAAAGACTAAGTAGTAGAAACTATGATCACACTAGTGCAGGAATGTGCTTGCACTACTCCAGGTGGAAATCAATTACGATTCGTGGAAAATAAAATGACTAAAAATAAATCAAACTGTAATTAAACACACCACAGATTCGTAACGCTTGAATGTTAAAGAAATGAAATCAGAATTCTTATAAAGAAATACTTACAAATTCAATCCACACGCTGCATAAATAAAATCAACACGCACACCTTTAACTGGATGAAAGCACGAGAGGGCAAACGAGCTGGGTTGGCTGGGCCCTAGCCAAGAAGCTCGTTTCCCGTTTAGGAAACGTAAAACTTCAGCACTCAAAGATACATCAATGACAGGTCAAAACACAAGATGTAAAAAACATGGCGTAGCTCCTTGTATTAATTCGATTAAGAAAAAATACATGATAAGTACAGTCCAACCCAGAACAAGGACGACAACACAAATTTACAGATTTTCCAGAGTTACAATAGCATGGATATTGTTCCCTAATTTCCTATGTAATATCTACATTTATACAACCATTTTGGCTTCGGCCATAACAAAATTACTTAATTCTATTCTAATTCCAGCCTTTCAGCTTGAACGAAATAACAACCAACGTTACGAAATAAGCCATGGGCTATAATAGAGCGATAACTATTCGTTGGCCGACGTTCAATATTTAGCCATATCCCTGATTATCCTCCACCCCGAGTTTCACTTAAGATGACCATGACTGAATAGGTCGAGCTGGAACGAAGAGCCTACGTGAGGTAATGAGCTGTTACATAAGTCTTGAAATGGTCGACTGCCAACAGTGCAGGAATATGCCTGCATTAGACCATGCTGATTCGAGATTATTACATTTGCTTATCACAATACTTTAGGAAGAGAAATATTAGTTGCAAGAATATAAAAGGCATAAAATCTATTAAAAATTATTAATTAAGTACTTACTAAACCTTAAGTATGAAATATAAACTAGTGCAGGTATACAAAGGTTTATGAGGATCAAACAATGGTTTATGATCATGATTTTAAGGTAGGAAAGAGGTTAAAAATGAGGCATTTTCACCTGCTAACAATATTGCAGATGAGATAAACCTCCCATGAGCATCAATGAGGTATGGATTTAATTTTGGTATCTATTTGGTTTATCTGAGATGGTACACTTGCAGGAAGAAGAGAATAAAATATGACAAGAAAAATGGTAGACTACAGTTCCCGTGACTCTCCCTACAGATCAGTTGGGCAATAAGGAGAAGAGTATTCTCTTGGTATAGCATACAAATTGAGGAGCTTGAGGGTAGATATCAGAAGTTGCAAAGAAGATAATGACAGGTTGGTTGAGGCACATGAAATACTTGTAAGGGCTCAGGAGAAGCAGGTATAGGTTAATGCAATTATTCTTTAGATATTTTTAGAGTTGCAAAAACAGGGACAATTGAGGATCAAACAAGAGCAGGAAGAGAAAACTAATGGAGCCTATGGTAGTAGATATCAGTCAGGATACAGGTTGGATAGAGGGGACATAGCTAGAGGTGGAAGATCATTGGATACACTTGATTGGAGGAATGGTATGTATGGGCATCATTCTAGTTCCTTATCCAGGAGATATCATCATAGTCATCATCCTTATAGGAGGAGGGAGTATTTGCCTTAGTAGTTCAAGAAGTAAAGCCTCCTACATTTTATGGAGAGATGAAGAAATCTGAATATGCAGAGGCATGGTTTCTTGGGATGAAGAAATTATTTAGATTGCATAACTATTTAGAGAACATGAAATCCAAGATAGCCACCTTCAGTCTTAATGGGAAAGAAAATATCTGGTGGGAATATATAAAGAATGTTAAGGGAATTCAAGAAGAATATTTGGTTTGGGATGATTTTGAGAGACTCTTCAAGAAGAAGTACTTATCATAGAGGTACTATGATGACAAAACTAAGGAGTTTTATGAGCTGCTTATGGGTCCTATGATAGATGATGAGTATACTAGCATATTATTATAGTTGTTGAGGTATGTGCCTTATCTCAATGATGAGAAGGCTAAGATTCATAGATTCATCAGTGTATTTCCAACAACATATAGAGACCAAATTGAGTTTGATGAGCCTAGATCGTTAGGAGAGGCCATCTAGAAGTTGAAGCATTTTAATGAGTAGTCAAAGCACCAAGCTGAGTCTAAGTGTGTTTTTAAAGGAAATGAGAAAGTTAAAAATAAATTGTCACCGAAGTGGGGAAGACCTCAAGATGAAGGTGATAAAGGAAACTTGGTTCCTTACAAGAAGTTCAATGTAGTTGAGATGGGACATGGGTCACATCCTAGAGAGTAGGAAACTAGCAGTGATGGTATATGACCATTGCAGTGATGGATATGTGGCAAAGAATCATTGCAAGAAGGACTCTCCATTGTACCAGGGAGGTAGCCCTCAAATCTATAGTGCTTAAGAGGAAAAAACAATTAGGGATGTTGGTAATAGCATTCCTCGGATTTATGCAGTTGTGTACAACAAAAACGAAGGTCATTAGGCATCCATTATTGAGATGGAAGGTAAGCTCTGTGGTCAAGTTGTTTCTATTTTGATTGATCCTATATCTAATTATAGTTATGTTAATCCTAACCTGGTGGATAAGTGTGGCTTGAGAAAATAAGTGCATGCATATTCTTGGTTGGTGCAGTTGGCTACAGGTACTAAGAGGAGAGTTCATCATTGGGTAAGACCTTGTGCATTTGAGTTTAATGGTATTCCTACAATGACACATTTGAATGCCATTGGGATCATATAGTATGCTTTTGGGTATGGATTGATTGTATCTTCATAGGAATAAAGTATATTTCTATAAAAAGGCTATTGAGTGCTTGGATGATAATGGAGAAAAGAGAATATTGTAGGGAAAGAAGAAGCCTACATCAGTGAGGATGGTCACAACTATGCAGGCTAAGTGTAGTTGTAGGAAAGGGTGTGTGATATTTGCAGTCTATATTTCTAATGACAAGGGTAAGGATGTTGAGGATGTAGAAATATTCAATAGGTATCGAGTCTTGAAGCAGTTTCAGGATGTATTTTCCTCATATATTCTAGAGTTTCCTACTCACAGAGAAGTGGATTTTCTATTGAGTTGGTGTAGTACCTGTTTCCCGTAGGTTGTCCTTGGCTGCAAAAAATACGCCAGGAAACCAACTCAACAAACTTTAGGTTCAAGCTAGCCGTTGAACCAGAGGGGGCTCCCTCAATTGTTACGAGGATTTGTTTAACGTCGTTCAATTGTCACTGAACAACATCCTTTGAAGCATAATGGCCAGTTTTATAGTTTTAATTGGGGGTGGCTGGCGATCAATGACAATCCCTAATCATTATTAAATACCTCTCTCACAGGGTCCCTTCTGAACGTGTCAACTTCCATCCTAACATAACGACTTGATTTGTATAAGAATTTGATAGAAGAATGTAAGGATATTCCTAATAATTAAGCAGCCAGACTGACTACTTAACAACTAGGGAGATTTGTATGTGTGTAGAATATTTATACAACCCAACAAAACATATTTAAGAGAAGATAGAAGGGAAAAAAATAATCATTTCAAAGAAGAGCTAACTGAGAAAGACAATCCAATATACTAATTTATTTCAATGATCAATAATTTGGTGGAGATTTAAGAGAGATTGAAATTCAATCTATTCTTACCCAGGTCTTCTATGCAACTCTGAAACATGTGCAGAAAACATATATGGAAATACTGGAAAAACGTACTAGAAACACAAAATTCTGCCAAAAACTGGAGCTGAAAGGCTTTCATTAGAAATCTAATAAGAGAAGCTATTACAAAGTGTAGAGTCTTGGCATCAAAGGCCCACACCATTCTTATTACAAATAAAACAATATATAGACTACATCTCCCCTAAACTGTTACAATAATCCTGGAATGAAATCCTGAAAAGTATACTAAAAATAAATAATATTTCCTGATTAGTAGCACGCAATCTGAAACTATTGCAAGTATCTTTCCTTAAAATTTTGAATTGGTCCCTTGTATATTGATTTTGTGCCAAGAATATGGCAATTGGTTGAATAATTGCTGGAAATATGTTAACCTCCTCATAGTACTCAAGTGATGATTTTGTTTCTTAAAATATTTTACCCGATGTGCCCAACTTTTTTGGATCTAGAAATAATCCAAATGTTGATGTTTTTCCTTGAATAATCTGCTTTAAATGTAGATCTAGTGAGCTTGATGTCTAGGATATTTTAGCTGCTATCAGCTGTTGACATTTTGACTCCCATCTATCTTTTTTTTTTAAATCTGTAATTGCAAAATTTTTTGTTAGTTATCTCCTCAAATTCTATTAACTGCCCTTTGCTAACTGATTTCCTGAGAATAGTCATCATTTCTTTCAAATCTATATTAATTCCAATCTGTTGATCTTTGGCTTGGTTATGCTCATTAAATCCCTGCAGTGTAAGAGATATTTCATCTTCAAGTTGTAGGTTGAAATAAACCCAGCATGGCTGCAACAAATATTTTTTTCCATGAAATACGAAAATGCTTTGTATCCAAATGGCAAATCTCTGCCTTTCCAACCAATACTCCTCCCTTGAGAACCATCCAACACTATTTGACAAGGAAAATGGTTTCAAAAAATAGCAATGGTATAAACCAATCCTTCGAATTCACCATTTGTATGCCTTACCAAAATCAATTTTCATAGTGATTGTACTCAAAATATTTTTCAAAGGATAAACACTTTGGCATATCGCGACAAGAACATTCATTTATTCTTCATGTATAAATGGCCTTTGAAAAATGATGCTTAGTCCAGTCAATCAATAATAACCCATTATCGAATCAATGAGAAGAAATCTACGCATCTTTACAAGCTCGTGGATAAATTTTAAATGGCCATTGATACATTATGAAGACAAATTTATTGTAATGTCCAACATTCATGGGCGAAGAATGCCAATTTTCATTCAAAGATGTTTTGCAGAAAACGTCACTAAACATATACCCTTCAAATAAATAGAAAGATCTCTTAAAAACGCTTAGAATCTACTAGAAATTCCTATGATGTACCTAATAGACGACATTCTGCAAAAAACCCATGTCTTAGATTTTGGAATTTTGTCTTCATTTGCCCAGAAATGGAGCCCGAAATCCACTGTGTGAAAATGCCCACGATTTTTTTTTATCCAAGTCTATCACACAACTTTGCAATTTGGATCAAAACTAGTAAGAAATCATTGAAGAAGAATTCAATATAAAAAGAGAAGTAAAGTCCCTTTCAAGAGGACGTCCCCTCAACTCAATCAAGCTCATGTGAATCATCGTGTTCTGAAAACCTTTCTTTGTCTGATCTGTTGATGGACGCTTGCTGTAATTTTCCTCCCACCTGTGATGAATTTAAAAAATTATCATTTAAATAAAAAACAATATGTCAGGATCGCAATGCAGAACTTGTTTTAATTTCATATCAAACTTCGCAGATTTAACCTCTATGCTCAACTTAAAACCATCGACATATTTTAGAGGGGGTCCTTGATGGAAAGTGGTTTTGCTACTGGGGGGTGCGAACTACTCCAAACGATGGCATGTACTCGCAAGCTATTTTTGGAAAAACAAGATTTTGGACCCCCCAAGCTGTTAAAGCTCGAATGACCCTGGGGGGTCCGAAATAGTATTGAGACCCTTGATTTGTTTTTTTTTTATAATATTTGCCATTTAAAACTACCCGGACGTTACCCTATTCACTGACTTTGACTTGCCCAAGATGTTTGAACTTGAATTACGCTAAAATATGCCTCCTCCAATTGTGTTTTTTAAAGATATCTTCATAAAGCTCAAATTCTTGGTTTGACTTAGGCTTAAATTTTCAAAAAATTATAATATAATTTTAATTTAAAACAAATGTTTCCATAAAAATATATAATTATATTTTTATAAAAATAATATATTTTAAATAAAAAATAATATATAAAAATAATAAACCATTCAAAATCATAATAAATATATCTCTCAACATTTAGCTTAGTGAAAATTTGACAATTTCTCACCGAATTTTTTAAATTTTTGGTATGCCAAAAGATATTACAACAATTGGTACTAGGGACATTACCAACATCAAAGGCACCTTATAGGATGATCACTCCAGAGTTATTATAGTTGAAGTTGCAACTAAAGGAAATGCTTGATAAGGGATACATTAGGGCAAGTGTATTGCCTTGGGGTGCGCCAATATTGTTTGTGAAGAAGAAGGATGGTACTCTTAGGTTATGAATTTATTATAGAAAACTAAATAAGGTGATGATCAAGAACATGTACCCATTACCGAGGATTGATGACTTTTTTGATCAATTGAAGGGAGCAACAATGTTCTCGAAGATTGATTTGAGATTAGGATACCATCAGGTACACATCAATGAAGAGGACATATACAAGACTACTTTCGAGACCATGTATGGGAATTATGAGTTTTTTGTAATTCATTTTGGTTTAAATAATTCCCAAGCTACTTTTATGTGCTTAATGAATAGTGTGTTGCGCCCTTATCTGGACAATTTTTTTATTGTATTCATTTTTGACATTCTGATATATTCTAGAAATGAGGGAGATCAAGTTGAGAATTTAGCAACAATGTTTTTATTGCTAAGAGAGAATTAGTTGTATGTAAAGCTTAACAAGTGCAGTTTCTTTCAAACATAGGTACATTACTTGGGAAATGTTGTTTCCAAGGCATAACAGTAGATCCAAAAAAAGGTAAAGGTTGTAATGGAATGGGTAGTTACTAAAAATGTGGATGAAGTCAGATAATTCATGGGATTAGAAGGTTAATACTGGAGGTTCATTAGTAACTTCTTATGCATTGCATATCCTATTGTAGAAATTTGAATAACTGATATATTATTCACCAAGATTCTCCTCATCACACACTATTTTAGCTTCATGCATAATACAAAATCTCTTCTACCATTGATCATTAATTGCGGAAATAAAATCAATTGCATGCATACATTAAAACCACGAACGATCACACATATGAACACAATATTTAATGGGAAAGCTTAAAGCTGAAAACCCCAACTATCTGTATATTATATTTCATGGAGATCATGTAACAATCATAGTACAAAGCTCCTCACAAGCTCTCATGCACACCCTCAATTGCTACACACTATCAAACTAGATCTAGCAAAACACATGCTCCAATATTTTGCCACTTGATAGCCAACCTCTATTGTGTAATCAATGCTATGGGATGGCTTCATTAAATAGATAAACCACCTGGATTGTACTGCGCAATCCTCATGGGCTTCTCCACCTATCTGTGTGTTGCTAATAGGCACTGTATAGTCACAACTGATAGTTAACCTGCTCTTTCACCTATTTCTGCACTGGTCTCCACTGAAACTGTCCATGCATTGAAGTTAACTTATGCATTATTTAGTTGATTAATGAGTTTATAATTAGTGAATTAATTAATAATTAATTCACACCACTCTCACTAATTGTATCAATTAGTTAAACTGAATACAAATAGCTCAATTATGTTTAGATTAGTTAAACTGAACACAACTCCACTAACTTCCTCAATCAACTCCACCAAACTCTGTCAGATGAGTTCTAACTGAAGTATCCATGCAATAGCTCTACATAACCCTCGGGAATAGCGTAATTCCTTCTGTTAGCTCCTGTGCCACATCTGTGCACTTAACTGAAGTGCTCCAAGAGAATAAGATAATGTTTAGAGTCTAAATATTATTAAGAGCTAATAATATTCGACATATATATTTTTAGATTGGCAATCTAAAAACAGATTCCGCCTAGTATGTCTAAAAGTAGAAGTCCATCTATTTTTTCCGACTTGACCAACCATCCAAAAATAGCATCCTGCAACTCATAGAACATGATCCATATGTCTAAAAATAGACATAGTCTAAAAATAGACTTTGCGCCAAAAATAGCCTCCGGGCCCACTTAGTGAAGGCGACTCCTTTCCACTAAGCTCATCATCTTGTTGCAATCTCAACACTCCCTCTCAACAAGATATGGATTATCTGCAACCCCTATCCTGCCCCTGTGGTATTCAAATTTTCTCCTGGTGAGTGCCTTCGTCAAGATATCAGCATCCTGATCCTCCGTAGGAATGTATGAAAGTAACATGATCTTCCGCTGCACACAATCTCTGATATGATGATACCGATCCATGAAGCCATGCCGCCTCAACTCATCCTCCTGTCTGTACCATGATCCATATCCCGATGTGCCTCTGAGATATCTCAATACATGCTTGCCTACCTTCCAGTAGAGCTTGGTAGGCTTAACCATAGCTTGTGAAAGCTGGTTCACAGTATAGCATATGTCGAGTCGTGTATTGACCAGATACATAAGCGACCCCACCAACTGTCGATAAAAAGTGGCATCCACTATCTCCGTCGAAGTAGCATCCTCCTTCCTCCATCCACCAGGAAGAGGAGTATCAACAGGCTTGCAGCCATGCATGTTGAACTTCTCCAGTATCTCCTGGGCATACTTTCCTTGAGAAACAAATAGTCCATCACTGCGCTGCCAAATTTCCAATCCCAGGAAATAATGAAGGAGGCCCAAGTCCTTCATCTCAAACTCCTTTGCAAGATCAGCCTTGCATGAGTGTATCAACAGTTCATCACCTGTCAAAATCAAATCATCTACATAAAGTACAATGATCAACAAATTACCCTCCACCACAATCTGGTATAGGTTAGGATCCGCCTCACTCTTGGAGAATCCAAGTCCGGTGAAATAACTGTCTATCCGTGTGTACCAAGCACGAGGTGCTTGTTTCAACCCATACAACGCTCTCTTGAGCCTGCACACATGCGACTCGTTGCTGAAGATCTCGAAACCTTCGGGCTGCTCTATGTACACCTCATCCTCAATGACTCCATTGAGGAACGCAGTCTTCACATCCATCTGATGAATGTGCCACCCCATCTGCGCTGAGAGAGCAAGAATCGTCCTTATGGAAGAATACCTTGCGACAGGTGCAAAGGTCTCCTCAAAATTGATCCCCTCAATCTGTAAAAAGCCTCGGGCAACAAATCTTGCCTTATACTTCTCCACACTCCCGTCAGATGCCTGCTTCAATTTGTAGATCCATCTCGAACCCACCACTGATTTCCCCTCCGGCCTCGGGACAATCTCCCATGCACTGTTTCTGACAATCGAATCATACTCTTCCACCATGGCATTTACCCATGTGGGATCCTCCATAGCTTCCTCGAAAGAGGATGGCTCTGTCACGATACACTTGCTCATAAGAGCCATGTATCCAGTATACCGGTCAGGTGACTGTCTCTGTCTGCGCTGTGATGTAGGTGCTTCTACAACCTTCTCTGCATCTTGAGCCAGTCGATCAGCTTCTGTAGTGCGCTTCCGCCCTCTGATGGTTGGCGCTGCTTGAGTGGTCTTTTCCACTCCATTAACCTCATCTTGTGGCTGATCCACATCCTAGGACTCATCCTTAGGAACTAATAGCTCCTCATCTGCATGCAAGTGTGGCTCCCTCTCAAGCAAACACTTCATGGCTTTCTCCTCATGAAATTTTATATCCCGTCTCACAACAGTCTTGTGACTGTCTGGAAAATACACATGATAGTTGTGGGGTGTATCAGTGTACCCCACAAATATCCCAACCTCTGCAATCGGCTCCAGCTTATTCCTGGCATCCTTCGTCACATGAATGTAAACAGGTGAACAAAAAATCCTCAAATGGGAAATATCAGGCCTCTTACCAGAAAATGCCTCCTCGGGTGTACTCATGCCAAGTATCCTGTGAGGACAACGGTTCTGCACATATACTCCAGTATTGCATGCCTCTGCCCACAAGTGTATGGGTAGGCCCTGATCATGCAACATCGCCCATGCAGCACCCACGATTGTTCTGTTCTTCTGCTCAACAACCCTGTTCTACTGTGGGTTATGAGGTGCTATGAGCTTTGTTTGAATTCCTTCTGCACTGCAAAAGTCCTTGAATTCGCCAGAGATGAATTCACCACCATTGTCGCTCCTAAGAGCCTTCACCTGCTTCCCCGATTATTTCTCAACCAGTTCCTTGAACTCACAGAACTTTGAGTATGTCTCGCTCTTCTTCTGCATGAAGAAGATCCAGCACTTACGAGAAAAATCGTCAACAAATATCACATAGTACCTGTGCTTTGCTGTCGAAGCTACTGAGAAAGGTCCACACACGTCTGTGTGAATTCTCTCAAGGATCGTCGTGGCGTGACTATCCTTCTCGTGAAAGGTGGCTTTCACAAATTTTTCCAAGGTACACCCCTTGCACTGATCTGACTGCGCAAGAGTGCCTTTAGGAAGCCCAGTAGAAATCTGATGCAGTATCTTCAAAGCTCCATGGTGAAGGTGGCCCAATCTATGGCGCCACAACTCGCCATCATCTCGGCTCACCACTCCTTCTGCCTTGCCTCCCTTTGTTGCGCAGCCATCTACCTGCAATTGATAAAGGTTCTTAACTCGAACCCCTATCTTCTGGGTCTCACCAGTTTCCTTACTACACAGGAAAGCCTTTCCCTTGCTAAAGACAACATCATATCCCTTGTCTTCTAACATCGCCACAGAGATAAGATTCTTCTTCAATCATGGAACATGCATCACTTCCTTCAATATGAAGGGTTTACCAGACTCCCTCTCAAAGAAGTAGATGCCGTCTGGAGTCGCCTTTGTATCTTACCATCTCACCCTGTCTCAATGTGCCTCCAAGATCTTTCTCATCAAGATCGATGCAACAAATCTCGATCTCACATCATGTGAAAAGATGCACCACTTTGTCCAAGGAAACCACCTTTGATCCGTCATACTTGAGATGACATGCGATCGTTGAAAATCCAACTCAAGCTGAGGCTAAGGCCTCTCCGACTGCAGATCCAGTAGCTTGCTTATTTTTCTTCTTCTGCGGACAATTTGTGGCATAATGTCTGTGTTGGTGACAGTGAAAGCACTTCACCTTGGACATGTCCTGCTTCTTGCCTTTCGCACCGGAATGAGAAGCTTTCTTGCTCTTCCCCTTCTTTTCTTTGGCAGCCAAAGTGTAATTCTCTTCATCAGAGTTCTTTGATGAAGATCCGTCCCTGGTACTCCGCCTTATCTCCTCTTGCACAAGATCCGACCAAAGTCGATCCCATCCTGGAAATTTCTCCCGACCATTGACAGATTCCTGATAGGAATGCCAACTCTTTGGAAGCCCAAGGAGAGCAAAGCTCACCAATTCCTCGTCATCAACAGTCACCCCCACACTTCCCATCTCATCCCTGAATTGTATGAACTTCGTGAGGTACTTGGGCATACTGTCGCCTTTCTCCATCTTTATGTTTCTGAGTTTATCCTTGAGCGCCAACTTCCTCTGGTCGCTCTTGCTTTGGAATAAATATGTCAAATATTTCCACATTAAGAATGGAGAATCTTTCCCATGAAGGTTGGATACTATGTGATCCTTCACACCTTCCAGCAGAATCCTTCGACACTTTGCTGTCTTCTTTTGCCATGCGTCAAGTATGGCAGCATCACTAGAAGTAGGCTTTGGAATTTCTGCATCTATGAACTCCTTCAACCCATTGTCATCCAGAACCGCCTCCATCCTGTCCTTCCATGAAATATAATTCAAGCTGCCCTCAAGGGCATACTCCAATCGCAATCTGTTTAAAGACATCTCAACTTCGACACCAAGAAAACACTGCTGCAAATTCAAATTCCACCAGCACAAAACTCAACCGCTTCAATGTTTTGCAATTGCTCCAATGATCAATATAGCTCTGATACCATGTATAAATTTGAATAACTGATATATTATTCACCAATATTCTCCTGATCACATACTATTTTAGCTTCATGCATAATATAGAATCTCTTCTACCATTGATCATTAATTGTGGAAATAAAATCAATTGCATGCATACATTAAAACCACGAACGATCACACATATGAACACAATATTTAATGGGAAAGATTAAAGCTGAAAAACCCAACTATTTGTATATTATATGTCATGGAGATCATGTAACAATCATAGTACAAAGCTCCTCACAAGCTCTCATGCACACCCTCAATTTCTACACACTATCAAACTAGATCTAGCAAAACACATGCTCCAATCTTTTGTCACTTGATAGCCAGCCTCTATTGCGTAATCAATGCTATGGGATGGCTTCATTAAATAGATAAACCACCTGGATTGTACTGCGCAATCCTCATGGGCTTCTCCACCTATCTGTGTGTTGCAAATAGCAACTGTATAGTCACAACTGATAGTTAACCTGCTCTTTCACCTATTTCTACACTGGTCTCCACTGAAACTGTCCATGCACTGAAGTTAACTGATGCATTATTTAGTTGATTAATGAGTTTATAATTAGTGAATTAATTAATAATTAATTCAAACCACTCTCACTAATTGTATCAATCAGTTAAACTGAATACAAATAGCTCAACTATGTTTAGATTAGTTAAACTGAATACAACTCCACTAACTTCCTCAATCAACTCCACCAAACTCTGTCACATGAGTTCTAACTGAAGTATCCATGCAATAGCTCCACATAACCCTCGGGAATAGCGTAATTCCTTCTGTCAGCTCCTGTGCCACATATGTGCACTTAACTGAAGTGCTCCAAGAGAATAAGATAATGTTTATAGTCCAAATATTATTAAGAGCTAATAATATTCGACATATCTATTTTTAGACTGGCAATCTAAAAATAGATTTTGCCCAGTATGTCTAAAAATAGAAGTCCATCTATTTTTTCCGACTTGACCAACCATCCACAAATAACATCCTGCAACTCATAGAACATGATCCATATGTATAAAAATAGACATAGTCTAAAAATAGACTTTGCGCCAAAAATAGCCTGCGGGCCCACTTAGTGAAGGCGACTCCTTTCCACTAAGCTCATCATCTTGTTGCAATCTTAACACCTATTACATCATTGCAGAGAAAAGGTAATAATTTTGAATGGACAGATGAATGTGCAACCAATTTTGAATAGTTGAAGCAGTTTTTGACAAATTCTCCAATGATAAAAGAGTGCAGATCCAGATAAAGAGTTCGTAGTGTATACATATGCTTGAAAAAGAGGTCTTAGTGGATTCCTGATGCAGGAGACATATGCTTGAAAAAGAGGTCTTAGTGGATTCCTGATGCAGGAGGGACAGGTAGTGTGCTATGAGTCCAAGAAAATGAATGAGCACGAGCATAACTACATGACTCATGATCTTGAGTTGGAAGCTATTATTCATGCCTTGAATATGTGGAGGCATCATCTTCTTGGCAGGAGGTTTGTATTGATGAACGATCATAGTGGGTGTAGATATCCATTTAACCAACCAAATCTGAATGTCAGGCAAGCTATATGGCTGGATACCCTTAGCTGGTTCGAGATAATATGCATCAAGGGTAAGGAGAATAGGGTTTCAAATGCTTTCAATAGGAAAGTGCAGTTGAACCATGTTGTAATAGTGATCTCATATGGGATAGATTTACAGGATCAGATCTTACAGGTAGGACAACAGGATGATAGGTACAAGGATCTTATGCACAGGTTACAACAGGGTACATGTGATTAGGACATGGACTATCGTTTTGCAATAGATGGTTTGGTGAGATTCAGGGACAAGATCTATGTGCAAGATGACAGTGAGCTCAATAAGATTATCTTGAGGGAATTTCATGTCAAGGCATATTCATGTCACCCAGGATATTTGAAGACATTGAAAATAGTGAATAATTTATACTAATAGCCAAATCTGAAGAAGGAAGTGACAGAGTTTGTGGTTATATGTTTGGACTGTTAGCAGGTGAAAGCAGAGTGTAAGCATCTAGATGGGTTGCTTCAACCTATTCTGATTCCATAATGGAAATGGGAGGTCATTTCCATGGATTTAATTATAGTTGTTTTGAGGACATCGAGGCAACATGATTCTATCATGGTTTTGGTCGATAGATTGACCAAGGTAGCCCACTTCATTCCAATAAAGACTACTTATTCAACTAGTGAGGTAGCACAAGTATTCATCGGGGAGATCGTCATATTGCATGGTGTTTCGAAGAAGATTGTGTTAGACAGGGATGCTAAGTTCACTTCCAAGTTTTGGAAAGATCTGTTTGTAGGTTTGGGAAAAGAGTTGGCCTTTAGAAAAACTTATCATCCACAGATAGATGGATGAATAGAGAGGGTCAATAGGATTCTAGAGGATATGTTGAGGATGTATGTCATGCATCAACAATGAAGGTGGGAGGAATATCTTCCACTGGTTGAGTTTGATTACAAAAATGGTTATCAAGATTCACTGAGGACGAGTTAGTTTGAGGCACTCTATGGGCGGAGTTGTAATGCTCCCATCAGCTGGAGTGATCAAATGAACAAGATACTTATTGGACCAGACATGTTGGAAGACATGGAACACGAAATATAGGTTATAAAGAAGAATATAAAGGCAACACAGGACATGCAGAATAGTTATGCAAACCAACACAGGGAATTTAAGGAGTTTCAGGTTGGGGATCATGTGTATTTGTGCATCAAGCCCAAGAAGAGCTTCTTGAGGATTGGATCATGTGCCAAGTTGGCACCACGATATTGTGGGACTTTTGAGATCCTTGAGAGGATTCGACCAGTGGCCTACAGACTTACACTACCTTGACAATGAAAGCCCATGATGTTTTCCATTTTTCATTGATTAAAAGATATGTAAAGGATATTGATCATGTTATTGATTGGTCTATATTATAGGTGGAACGAGAAAGAAAATTCTAGCTGGAACCTCAATGGATATTGCATCGAAAGCATCTCATGCTCTGGAACTAAGAAATCGAGCAGGTTTAAGTGTAGTGGAAGCAATTTGGGCCCTATGAAGCTACATGGGAGATTGCTTATCAAATGCGAGCTATGTATCCTTCATTATTCGCCGGTGTAGGCAAATGAGTTTTTGTATTTGTACATATTTATGTATGGTTTCTATGTAAACACCACAATGAGATATTTTATAAAGCTCCAATAATAGGTATGGTTTTCATGTTGTCATGTTTGTGTAACAACCCTGGTGAAAATTCCATGTAATAAAAGTAAAAAATAATAACCACGGTTGATGGGACACTTATTCCAAGATGAATGTTGGGAAAAACATCCTAGTGGTTGTTCATTTGGTTTATTATGGCTAAGGAAATTGGAAAAGGATTTGGAAAGGAAAAATTTATCATTGTTTGACTGTTATAAATCATTTCTAAACGTTTCATGAAGTTCTGGGAAGTGATATGGGTTTTGGGCCTGAAAAAGTGGCTCAAATCTCAGGGATGATGGCACAAAACTAGGTAATTTAGTCCTTGGATGTTGGAATGTGGGCTTATGCATGCATCCAAAGCCTCCCAGACATAGGAATGTAGGCATGTGTATGCGTATATAGGTCCAGGAGGGAAAAAGTTCAGTGGGACCCAGGGGCAGGGTGCCTGAATGGTTGGGTTGGATCCTAGGGGTGTTATTGCTGATGTACAATGTTTGTATGACATGTTTCCATTGATTCCACTTAATTAAGGTCACATAGGAGGTTGAATGTGATTATAGTAGCCTCTCATCACATGTTTACCCCGGTTGGATGATTACTTGGGTAGATATGGGAAGAGGGTGTTACAGAGTGGTATCAAAGCATGGTTTAACCCTTGGACTGGATGGGCAGTGTGTTGGTCATGATTTTTAGTTGGTTGTATATGTGTTTCTCATACCTATGGTGTATGTGCTTGTTGCATTCACACAATGTTGGTCATGGCTACAGTGATGCCACCATTTGTGGGAGAATGTTGTTGTTGTGGAATGTGTCCTCATGAGTGTATGACTGGTTATGTGTTGTTCATGCTTATGTATTGTCCATTTATGCTTGCTCACATGATGCTACATGTTGTATATGCATTTATTTTATATGCTTGGTTACATATTGTTCATGCTTTGGTGTTTTCCGTGTATACTTGCTTACATGATGATATATGTCGAACATGCATTGGCCGTTCATGATTGGGTACATGTTGGTTACGCTTGTGTATTGTATGTGTAGGTGGGTATGGTTGATGACGTCATGCATAAGGTCGTAGTATGTGTAGTTTAATGGTCATGCAATGATGACTGGACTCCAGCTAGAATGATGCTTATGTGATTGGTACATTCATTTGTTATATGTTTACATATTGTTATGAATATGTTTATACATGTATCACACTAATTGGATGATCTTGTAGATGAGGTATCCTCCCCAAATTATGCTAAGGTACGTTGGTTATTTATGATTTGGTTTAGCTGACATATTATGCTTTGCAGGAAAGAGATCAAAATGAGTAGCAAGATGGTAGACCAAAAAGACTCTCCCTATGAGTCATATGAGTAGTGTGGTGGGCACTCTTATGATTTGGCAGACACATTGAAAAGCCTAAAGGAAGAAATAAGGAGTTGTAAGGAAAAAAATGAAAGACTCATACATGCACAGGAAAAGCAAGCAGAGGTCAATGTAGTAATTCTTCAAATCTTTTCAGATTTGCAGAAACAAGGGCCACTTCGGATCAGCTATGGACCAAAGGACAAAATTAGTGGGGCATATGGAAGTAGGTCTCCTAGCAGACACATGACGAATAGAGCTGACACAGTAAGATATGGAAGGCTATTGGACACTCCAGATAAGAGGGGTGATGAGTACATGTACTATTCCAGTTTTGGTCTGGATAGACATTATGATCGCCATCATTATCATCCTTACAGGAGGAGTGGCAAGGGATACTTGCTAGATGAATTTAAGAAAGAAAAGCCACCTACTTTTGATGGGGACTTGAAGAAACCAACAGAGGAAAAATCTTGGATACTTGGGATGAAGAATTTATTTGTGTTGTATAGTTACACAGATAATATGAAAGCCAGAGTAGCTATCTTTAGGCTTAGAGGTAAAGAAAATATCTGGTGGGAAGGCTTGAAGTGGGTTAGACATATCAGGACAATTGACTTGAGTTGGAAATACTTGTAAGAGAGGTACTACATAGTAAGGCCAGATAATTCTATGAGCTAAAGATGGGATCAATGACAGATGAAGAGTACACGAAACAATTTCTGGAGCTATTGAGGTATGTACTGTATCTTGAGTGGTCTGCATTAGAAAACTTGAAGGTCTTTGATGAAATTTTCAAGTGATTTTTTTAGGGTATTTATACAATTATGTGAGTTGCATTAACACATAAATCATGATTTAAACTCATTTTTGAAAAAAACAACAAAGACAATAATACCATAACAGAAACACAAGACAATAAATGATTAAGGAGTTCACCCCTCCTGGGCTACGTCTCCTGGTTCAACTTCCAATGTTGGGCCTCTTTCATTATGCTCAAAAATATGTGTTTACATGTATTTTCAGTAATCAGAATGAAAAAATACTATCTCCAATGGCTCCAGAACAGTAAAAAACCCCTAACTGGGCTCTTTTTGCACTCAAAAAGGTCAAAAAATGACTGAGTTATGCTCCAGAATAATTTTCCTGCTAACTATCCTCCAATTCACACCCACCTACAATACATCTTACAATTTCCACACTTTTCAACCACATGGAGCAACAAATTTTCCCCACGTCGGCTAGATTCAGGCTGATTTGGGTGCAATTTGTTAGAAACTTTAAGTGCTTGATGACCCCCATGAACTGATCAAGGAGGGCCAAGTGGCGCCATAAGATTCGTTGGATGTGGGGTTGTTTGAACCATCGCGCAAATTTTTCAACCAAGGTTTAACTATGTTTTGGTTGGTAACTATGGTGGAGTTCTCACCGGTTCTGAACTCCATTTAAACTGTATGTGGTATATATTGAATTACGGTTGGATTGGTGGTAAAGTTCCACACCTCACGCCAAAATCTAAACCATAACTCCGCATACACCATCGTTTTCATGTGGTTTGGTTCCGCGGGTTTGAACTCCATTCGAACTTGTGGTTTGGTGTTATCCCATGGGTTGGGGTTGGGGTTAACCCTGCGCCCTCAGTGCCCACCTCCAGTTCCATGGGTTGTGTGGACCGGGGGCCAGAGGTTAACCCCAACCCCAACCCTCAATATGAATTTCATTAAAATTTAAATAGGCATCGAGGACTATGGATACTAAGCAACACCGGTGGCGCAGTGATGGAGCACTGTGCTACCACCCCAGAAATCCGCGGTTCGATTGGCGAGGATGTAGTTCGCCGATATACAAAAAATTTTCACCAACACTGGGAGGCCATGTGGCAGCCACCCATTGGCTCACGTGGCCTCTTCTGATTCGACCACTTCAACAAATCATAAACCAATAATAAACTGCCATTCACTATCAAATAAAAAAGAGACACTTGTCAAAAAACCATTAGCCCACAAAATACACACTCAACTGCCCAGTGACTTGCCTAGTCAGTGTACAGACTGCTGACTGGGCGTACCTGCAACTCAATTACAAAAATTTTAGTTGTTTGAGAAAATGGTCAGAACACGATATTGGGAGCATAAGATATCGGTTTTGAGTGAAACATGTTTTGTTGGATTCATGGCGACGAGATATTCGTTTTGGCGTTGTTTTCGAGCACTTTGAACACTTTTAATTTTTATAATTTTATTGATCCACTGGATCATCCCTCCCCACTGTAAGATTTTGGACCTCCAAAATATCATTTTTAGTTAACAAATAGATGAGGGTACAATTCCCTCACCCTTCCAATCTCAATCCATTTGGCTTTGCTTTGATTTTTCCCTTTGAGCCCCACACAAAGGTACTCCACATTCCCTCATTTTGAAGTCCTTGTTTTCCTGTCAATGATGGTGTCTTGCTGCAATTCTTCAAGATATTTAGGAGAGAAATATTCAATTGAAGTATCTGAACATTATCTCCTTTATTTTCAATCAAAGGAGGCTCATACAACCTTAAATCATCAACATTAACAACTGCATAAATTTTCATATATGTTGGAAAATCCAACCCGAAGGAATTATTACCAATCTTTTCCAAAATCTTGAATGGACCATATCGAATTGGTTTAAGTTTTTTACCTTCTCCTTAGTCTCTCTTTGCTAATGTGAAGCCAAAATTCATCACCGAGTTGGAAAATATGATCCACATGATGCTTATCATGTCTTCTCTTGTACTTTTCTTGACTCTTTTGCAACTGTTCTTTAACTGTTTGATGCACCAATTGAACTTGTTAAATGAATATTTTGGCCTTATCTATATCACTATGTGCATCAATAACAACATCTTTCCCAAAGATAAAATCTAAAGGATATTTGGGAAAGTATCTGAAACATGCCTCAAATGGCGATGTTTGAGTCAACGAATGCTTGGCTTGGTTGTAAGAATGTTGAATATAGTGAAAATGTTCATCCCACATCTTAGGATTATTGCTGCAATAACCACGAAGAATATGTATCACCATTATGTTCACCACCTCAGTTTGGCCATCTTTTTGTGGATGGAATTTTGTGCTCTTTTTCAATTTTGTGTCCATGAGTCCCCATAAGCTTGAACAAAAGTTCCCAACAAAGCGAGAATATCGATCAATAACAATGGAAGTGGGAAACCAAAAATGTACCCATATATTCTGAAAGAACAATTGAGTAGTTTGTTCAGCTATAACCTGCTTTTTGCAAGGCATCAAAATACACATTTTGCAGAATAAACATAATCATGACATCTCCTAGACATAGGTAGACCTCCTACAAAATCCATAGAAAAACTCTCCCATGGACAGGAAGGTACTAGAAGAGGTGTATATAATCCCAAATTTCTATTGCTAAGCTTACTGACAACACATAAAGAACATCATCTTACAAATCATGACACACTTTCAAGCATACGAGGCTAACAACAATAACTCTATAATTGTGCCAATGTCTTACCTACACCGAAATGAAAACCAATAAGAGAAGTATGTGCTTCCCTTATGATGTTGACTCTCTCCCCCTATGGAATACATAACTTTCCAAGTTGATACAACAAGTTATCATGCACATGATAATCAAATTCCTCTACTTGGGTACCTTGATACAAAGTCACATATACATCCTTAAAATCATTGTCTAAAGCATATTGTTAAATATAGCTCTCATGCACGAACAAATTATGCTTAAGAATAATGGATTCACTTACAATTGGTCTAGAAAGAATATCATCAACCTTGTTATATATACCTTTCTTATACCTTATCACCAAGTGGAATTGTTGAAGAAAACCCATCCATATGAAGTGCCTCACTTGTTGTAGCTTTGTTTGTGATTGCAAGTATTGCAATGGCTGATGATTGATGTGAATGATTGTTTCCTTACACATCAAGTAATTTTTCCACTTTTTAACACTTTTCACCAATGCATAAAATTGCTTTTCATATGTAGGATAGTTAATCACTGCACCATTAAAATTTTCTGAATGAAAACATATGGGCTTACCATGTTGCATCAAGACTGTGCCTGTGGCATAGCCACTTGCATAATTTTGTATCTCAAATGATTATATCAAGTCAAGAAGTGAAACTACAGTTGCGGAACTGATCTTTTCCTTCAATGCATCAAATTTTTTTTGTTGTTTGCCTCCCCACTGAAAAACCTGCTTCACACTTGTCAATGCATGCAATGGAGATGCAATGGAAGAAAAGTTAGAAACAAAATTTCTCCAATATTGGGCTACTCCCAAGAAACATCTAACCTCTATCATTGTCTTGGGTTTTGGCCAATTCAAAATGACTTTGACATTGGAGGGATTTGTTTTCAATTCACCTCCTCCAACAATATGACCCAAGAAGACTAAATAAGTTTTTCCAAATTCACATTTTGACATCTTTAAAAACAACTGTTCCTTCTTCAATAATCTAACGCTTGCTTGACATGCATGACATGTTCTTCACGGGACTTTCTGAAAATTATTATGTCATCTAAGTATACTATCACAAAATCATCTAGAAAAGGCCTTAAAACATCATTCATTACTCTCATGAATGTAGCAGGAGCATTACAAAACCCAAAATGCATAATGAACCATTCAAACAAACCTTTCTTTTTTTTGAATGTTGTCTTCCATATGTCTCCTTCAGCGATACTAATCTGATTATAACCACTCCTCAATTACAACTTAGTGAAATACACAACATCTTTCAATTGATCAAGTAAATCATCGATTTTAGGAAGAGGGTAACGGTTATTTACCATAATATTTTTCAATGCACGGAAGTCCACACACATGCGTGATGTCCTATCCATATTTGGCACTAAAAACATAGGTGAACCACATGGCGATGTGCTTGGTCAAATGATCCCTTTATCAAGCAACTCTTGGATTTGTTTTTTATCTTTTGCATTTTCCATAACTGATATCCTGTACATGCCAATGTTAGGAAGAGGAAAATCTTGCTTCAATAGGATTTCATGTTGGATTCCTCTTTTAAGAGGAAATCCTTTAGGCTCCTAAAAAATCTCATCATATTGGTTAACAACCTCAACCAAATCAGATTTCAGATTTACATCACATCCATGAAAGGCTTCATTCTCAACATCATTCTTGTGTTTGATCATCAAAAGTACAAAATTCTTGCGAGAATTAACATGCCTCTTCATTTGTATAGAATTCACAAGTGAAAGGTTTTGTTTCTTGTGATGTGATCTAACAATGTACTCAATACCATATTTAAGCAAATGCTACTTGTTTTAATGGCGATGACATATAGCTTTAGTGTCATAAAGATATGGGATTCCCGAAATAATACCACATATGTCTAATGGCATTACATCAAGTTCCATCTCATCAATTAAGTTTGCTGTAATGGTGAATTTCAATTTACATTTTCTAGTTAGTTGTAACTTTGCATTGTCACACACCCTACCTAAAGGATAAGGTTTAGTGTGGGGAGTGGTTTCTAATTTCAATTTCTTGACAATGTTTTCAAAAATGAGGTTTTCTTGTGAGCCACTATCAAATAGAATGTCAAATTTGTTATGCTTTGAGATAACTCTAATATGGAAAAGCTTTATTCTTTATTTTTCATTTTGAGTTTCATTGAGGTTATTTGAAGAACTAGTACTACTAATGGATTCATTACCTTTCAATCCCATAGTTGTGACCTTTGTTTCATCTCTCTAATCAGATCCTTAATCATGTTGTGTAGTTGCAGTTATATTTTGTTTTCCTTTGTTGTTAAAATTTTCGGGTCTCATTTGCGGATGAAGTTTCCAACAATGATCTTCATCGTGGACTTCCTTTGAATAGTGTTTTCATGTTAATTTTTCTCCCTCTTTCTTGATGGAAGCATTTTTCTTCCCTTTTCCTTTGAATTTACCCTTTCCTTTGTCACCACCCATAAATGGATTTTTGCTGCCCTCTTGTGGAACATTTTTCCCTCTTGCTTTTCTATGTGTTTCCTATACACAAACCTCATCTAAATTTGTAGGGATAAACATGATAATTGTGTGTTTTAAGTAGCTACATAAACCTCCAATGTATTTGAGTAAAGTGACTTGAGAGGATAAATCTACACCCAATATCAGTGCTTTCCTTCTAAACTCTTAGGTATAACTTTGCACACTTTGACCATTTAATTGCCTAACTTTTTTCCAATCCATTATAGCTTTCTGCATGTATGAAAAAAGGATAAACTGTCTTCTTAATGTAGCCACAAAATCATTCCAAGAAGTTATGATCTTACCTCTTTTCTTGATGTCCTCTTGTGTTTTGGCTTCCCACCAAGTGAGTGCTACACTTTCCAACCTTAATGAAGCAAGTTGAATCTTGGTCTCATCATATTTGATCCTTTGTATCCGACAATAAACTTCAAGAAGACGAACCCAGTTATCTAATTTCTCAGCATTTACCTCTCCATTATACATAGGCAATTCAAACTTTATGTCAAGTTTCAAAAATGGAGTTTTACCATGTCCCTTTGGAGAATGTGGAGGTGTTTGTGAGGAGGTTGATGTAGAAGATGATGATGGTGAAGATGAAGGTGAGGAGAAAGGTGGAGTTAAAGGTGGTTTAAAACCATTTCCTCCATTTCCCTTCGGAGGATTTGAGCTCTCACCTTACAACCTTGAATTCCTTTCTTCATAAAGAAATTTCACCATCTCACTCATGTTAAAGAATGCTTTCCTAAAATCCTTCTCATCCTCATTCATATTATCAGGCTCTCCTTCATGTGCCATGACTGGGGAGGATTTTTTTGAAACTTGAGGTGAAAATGGTGGTGGAGATTGTGGAAAATGTGCTCTCCTTGAACTAGCTTGAGGACTTTCTCCCACAAGTTTTCCTTCTCCTCCTTTGAGGTTCAACCTTGTAAGAATCAGAAACACTTGCAACATAATTAAACCTTCAATATAACCAAAGAACCAAATCTATGATACCAAACTAATATCATTAGAAAACTTGAAGGTTTTTGATGAAATTTGCAAGTGAATTTTTTAGTTTTTTTATGCAATTATGTAAGTTTCACTAACAAAAAAATGATGATTTAAACTTAGTTTTGCAGAAAATAATAGAGACAATAATACCATAACAGAAACAAAAGACAACAAATGATGAAGGAGTTCACCCCTCCTGGGCTACATCTCTTGGTCCAACTTCCAATGTTGGGCCTCTTTCTTTATGCTCAAAAATATCTGTTTACATGTATTTTCAGTGCTTAGAATGTAAAAATATTTTCTCCAAAGATTCCAAAATAGTAAAATACCCCTAGTTGGGCCCTTTTTGCACTAGAAAAGGTCAAAAAACGAATACCCCCAATGTGAATTTAATTAAACTTTAAATAGGCATAGAGGAATATGGATAGTAAGCAACATTGGTGGAGTAGTGGTGGAGCACTGTGTTGCCACCCCAGAGGTCTGCGGTTCGATTTGCATGGAGGCAGTTCACCGATATACCAAAATTTTTCACCAATACTGGGAGGCCACGTGGCAGCCACCCATTGGCCCACGTAGCCTCTTATGATTCTGATCGAGGTGGATATTGGTGGCCACCCACCTATTCCACTTGAACCCCCACCATTTTTTCTTTCAGTTTTTCTTTTTCCTTAATTATAGCAGAATTTACTATTTTTGGCAGTTTTCAGGTCCTGAACTTCCGGAGTTGTTTCGAGGCCCTAAACGACGTTTTTTTTTTGGAAAATCACTATCAAAAAATGTGGGTCTTTAACTTAACATTCATTTTTAGTATTTGTAGTCCTCAGATAGATATTTCTAACGAGGTATTGTGTGCGCCAAACAAGGATCGTATGCCAAAGTTCTGACTCTGGGAAATTGATGTACCAATTTACCCCAATGAGGCCCATAGTTTGGTGTTTCATCTCCTAGGGTTAGGTTTTTGGATGTTTAGGGTTTTCCATTAATTCTTAATAATAAATAGGCCTTCAAGCCTCATTTTAACACACTTTAGAGGAATGTATCCTCCACATCTCTTCTCATAGATAAGCTACCACCGCCCTAGTTAGTTTATGTCTATTATGTTGGTAAGCATATTTTATTTATTTGATATTAATGAAATGAAGTTTTATTTTTGCTGCATCTCTACGTTTATGTTTAGTACTGTATTTTATTGCGTTCCTGCATAAATCTAGAACATATTCAACCACTTCAACAAACCATAAACCAACAATAAACCACCATTCACGAACCAAAAAAAAAGAGACACTTGTCATCAAACCATTGTCCCACAAATTCCACAGTCAAATTCCCAGTCACTTGCCTAGTCAGCGTACGGACTGCTAACTGGGTGCACCTGCAACTCAATTAGACAAAATTTAGTTGTTTGAGAAAAAGGTCAGAGTGCGATATCGAGAGCATACAATATCTGTTTTGAGTGAAACGAGTTGCGTTGGATTCAGGACGACGAGATATTCATTTTGGTGCCAGTTTCGAGCACTTTTGAACACTTGATTTTTGAGCATTTTTCTGATCCACTGGATCATTGCAAATGATAAGGCTAAGGTTCAACGATTTGTCGGTGGTTTTCCATTAGCATTTAGAGATCATATTGATGATGAGCCTCAATCACTCGAGGAATTCATTGGGAAGTTGAAGCATTGCTATGAACAATAAAAATGTAAGAATTAATCTCAACAAGGATGGAAAGGGAAAGAAAAATGTAAAGGTAAATAGCAACCTAAGAGAGAAAGACCTTAGAATGTAGAAGAGAAAGAAAATGTGGCACAAAAAAATAAGTTTAATGCAGCTAGACATGGAAATAGATGACAATAAAAACATAGAGGTAATGGTATGGGGCGGTTGGAGTGTTGGACATGCGATGAGGAGAATCTCAAGAGAGATTGTCCGCAAAATCAGGGTGGTAGGCCTTAGATATATAGTGCATAGGAGTCACACACAGTTGGGGATGTTGGGCAGAGCATTCCTCATATTTATGTAGCTGTGGAGAATAGGAAGGCATATCACTAGTCATATATCTTTGAGATGGATGATAAGCTTTGTGATCATGTTATTTCTATTTTGATTGACCCTGGATCTAATTATAGCTATGCTAGTCCTGAATTGATGGACAAGTGTGGTTTGAATAAGGAAATGCATGCATAATAGTGATTAATGCAGTTGGATACAGGTACAAAGAAAAGAGTTCACCATTGGGCAAGAGCTTTTGCATTCAAATTAAATGGTATGCATACAACAACGCACTTAAGCATATTTCCATTGGGGTCATACAATATGTTATTGGGTATGGAATAGCTATACCTTCACAGGACCAAGGTGGATTGTTATGACAAGGCCATTGGGTACTTGGATGAAAATGGGGAACCAAGAGTTTTATAGGGAAAGAAGAAAGCCACATCAGTTAGGATGGTGACAACCATGCAGGCCAAGCACAACTGCAGGAAAGGGCATGTGTTGTTCTCAGTACATATTTCTAGTGAAAAAGTTAAGGAAGTAGAGGATGCAGATGTTTTGAGCTGGTACCCAGTTCTACAATAGTTCCAGGATGTATTTTGTGCAAATATTTCAGAGTTTCCACTTCACAGGGAGGTAGAATTTTCTATTGAGTTATTACCAGGGGCAACTCCAACATAAAAATCACCTTACAAGATGAGTACACCTGAGTTGTTAGAATTAAAGTTGCAGTTGAAAGAGATGCTTGAAAAGGGGTACATTAGGCCAAGTGTAACACCATGGGGCACACCAATGTTTTTTGTGAAGAAGAAGGATGGTGCTCTCAGATTGTGTATTTGTTGAGTCTGAACTTTACCCATTTTTGACACCTATCCTAGACCTTGCTTCCCTTATTTTTGAACCCTTTTCGCTCTTTAATTATACCTAGTTTGGCTATGTTATCTAGTTTTGGCTAAAAAGGGTACCATAAGCCTAAGGTATGTTG
The DNA here is from genome assembly GCA_034641835.2 of Pinus albicaulis. Classification (NCBI taxonomy): domain Eukaryota; kingdom Viridiplantae; phylum Streptophyta; class Pinopsida; order Pinales; family Pinaceae; genus Pinus; species Pinus albicaulis. The sequence continues at coordinate 910,683,087 of CM076576.1, read as the reverse complement.
AATTATCATAAGAAGTGTCATTTTATCTAAATTCGAGTATTATTTGATCTAGCTGTGTCTTTATTGCACTACTACCCTAACTAGTCTAGAACTCGTGCGCAGATTTGCTAGATTTGAACAGTTCCACAATTCCAGCACACAACTCATGTGGCTGAGATTCCTGCAGGCGTTCTATATTTCCTGTAGATATGCCAATTTCATGCAACCGTCTCAATTACCTGTAGCAAGATTAATGGTTGATCATGTTCCACTCATCTCCAGATTGAGTAAAGACATGGGTTTTGAATGGAAATTGCTGCATATGGAAGTTGTCCTATTCACTGTTCCGAATCCTCTTTTGCAACCACTCAAACCTCCAGATCTTCTCTCATGCCCACATGGAGAAACAACTTCAGCCGCATAACAAAAATCATCTAATCCATGATTCCAGTCATGGATTAGACTTAATAGACTTATCAATTTATATCTGTATCATTAGTTGTAGGCTTAGAATAGTAATCTACTTTGTTCAAGACAAATATGGGCTTCCAGAAATGTATAAATTAGATGTATTTCGCTTTGTAAGGGGGTTGAGTTGAGATTGCTGTTGATAGCAAGATATCAGACTGTACTTTATTGTAAATTCCAGATTAATAAAATAGTCTATGTTTTTTTTATCTTTCTGAGCAGATTCTTCAACTTTTGAAGAAGTTGTGAGTGAGGGAGGCCCCCCTTTTCTCACAACTCCTGCAACATAGTGTGTGTGTTTTGTTTATGTTTTATTGCCTTAATAATTCTTGTATACAACTAGTGCTTTCTTTCTGCATTTACCGCAACAAACTGTTAATTGGTTAAGTGATTTAATTCTTTATATAAATGAGTTATTTTCATTTGATCAATGTTTGGATTCATGCTCTCTAAGTTGTATTTTTTTATTATGTTTTATGTTTTATCTTTTCTTGCATCAATATCAAAAAACTGAAGTGCTGTAGAGGGATGTTATATGCCACTCCATATCAATTATTGCTAAAGTATTTATACAGGAAATACGCATGAGTTGGTGATTGTTGTTTGATCCTTATCTTTTCATGATCAATATCAACAATCCTAAGTGTTGTCGAGGGATGATATATGCCAATCCATAGCCATTGCTGCCAAGTATTAACATAGGAGAGAAGCATTAGTTGATGTGTGTATAATGTATTAACACTTGAAGTAATCAACGCGCATATACTTTGCACTGAATCTCATCAGTTTACCTTCCTAGGTTGACAATTCATGATTGGAAAATTATAAGCATATAATTTGACTCAACATTTTGGTGCCGTTGTCGAGGAGGTGCTAAGGGATGATACTGCAAGTGTTTTAGTTTGATTTTTTTATTTTGTTTTTCAGGACTGGGGGAGTCAAATTGCAAAGACGAAGGGCAAAGCCCATGCACCCACAGAGGTTAGACACTCGCCAAAGCTGTGTCCTAATTTTTTGGTAATTTTTTAAAATTTTGTTTGAATATTAGATGAATAGGGTCCAATATTTCCTACATTTTTTTATGGTGGTGTGAGCACCACTTCATTTACTAATACACTGGCAAGAAAAAGGAAGTCTGCAAGAAACAAGGCAGTAAAGGAATAAGAATCCGAACAAGAGGTCTGCAGTCCGGAACAGATTGACACTTCCATAGCAGAACACTCTGCTGGAGGATCCTCCATTTCTAACCATCTAGAATCTCCCCTTTCAAGGAAGAAACCGTCTCTACTCAATGGTCAACCCAAAGAATATTTCCTTGTGAACCCTTTGAAAGAACCAGAATTCCATACCATTGACTCTAAGGAATATGTAGCCTTCCAAGGTACCATTATTTCTTGGAGTAATATGGCTCATGAAGAAGGTACTGGTAATACCAATGGAGGCTTTGATGATAAGGAGGAGAAATTGGTCACATTTTCATTCCCTATTAGGGAGACTAGTGGAGCTACTCAGATGAAGAATATCCCTCCTTCGGCCTTGCCTAATTTTCGTGGTACTTATAGTGAGGATCCAGATGCCTTCCTATTCAAATTTGATGTGTTTTGTCGGAGCTATGACTATTCTTCCAATGCTCAGAAGCTGAAGTTGTTTCCTTCTACATTGAAGGATGCATCTCTCAGGTGGTTTATGGGGTTGGGGTCAAACTCCATTGCAACTTGGGGAGAAATGAAGAAGGTATTCTTGAGAAAGTACCAAGACTACTGTAACACCAGAGACCTCAGAGAAGAGATTTTTTGGATGACTCAAAAGGAAGGGGAGAGTCTTGAATACTTGGCAGAAAGGTTCCAATATAATTTGTAGAGATCCAATATGAATCAACTGGATAAAGAGACCAAGAGAGCCATTTTACTTAGGGAAATCAGACCAGAATATCTGGAGGTCTTAAATCTAATGGGGGCAGGAGATGTATCGAAGCTAATTTATGATGATGTGTGTGAGCTTTGTAAAAGATATTCAAGAGGAAATTCCAAGGTTGGAGGAGCAACAAGATATCCTTCTTCCAAGCTTGTCAAATAAGTTACCGGAGCTGGAGTAACCAGAGCTGAAATGGGTAATTTATTTGAAAATTTTAAAACGGATATTCTTAGCACTTTATCTTCACAATTGGATGTTTTGCAGGCTAAGAAGAGACAGGAGAAATAGGATGAACTGGAGAAAGCCTTGGCAGTGTTCTTCTCCAAATGTAGAAAGAAACATGCTTTAAGGGAATGCCTTGCTGATACTATCGAGGTATGTCGAATTTGTGAGGCTAAGCATTCCACTGATCAATGTCCTTCTTTGCCTGAAATTAAAACAACATACATAGCAGATCAAGGAGATGTCAATGCACTTTATGTAATGGCACCTTAGAGACCATGGCAACCACGTCCTGCAGGTATGTCACAGTCAAATTTTCAATTTCCTTATGCTCAAAATCAGATGTGGAATGTTCCAATGCCCTGGCAGCCTTGGCCTCCTCAATAGCCTTGGTAGGGGAACTATTCTTATCCTAATACACAAAGTTTCCCAAATCAAAATTTTTATTCATAGCCCACACTGCCACAAATGATATAACTGCAAAAATAGCTTCAATTAACTACCCCACCAAATCAACCTCGTCCCACATAGCTTCCTACTCAACCAGTGTCTAATCCCAACAATAAAATCGTTTGATCCACTCACAACATTGGATTGGTCACTTATCCCACTTTTCATACCTACTGTATTGTACCTCAGCTGCTGCAAGAAGTTTCTAACCCTGTCTTATAGGAATTTCCTGCGTATCTATAGGAAATGTCTATTCCTGTACAGTTGTAGGAATTAACTGTGCAGCTGCAGGAAATCAACCTTAGGTCGGGAAAGGTGGTGACTCAGCCCGAAAGAATTGAGGAGATTGTAGAGGAATATAACTTAGAAACGCCTGAAGAGGAAACCACACTTGAACTAGCAAAACCATCCACCTCAAGGCCACAAGAACCTTCCTCATCTCATATATTCTAGCCTCCTTTTCCAGAGAGGTTGGAAATGGAAATTAAAACGAAATGGCCCAAATTTGATCTTGTGTCTGAACTGAGAAACATGTGCATCAAGATCCCATTACTGAAAGAAATAAAAGACATCCCAATATATGCCAAAAGAGTGAGGGAACTATGTACCAATAAACTATGAAGAAAAAAGAAATAACCTTCAACAATTCAAGTATGTGGAAAGCTTGCAAGTTTAATTTCTACCGGATTTGTTACTGAAAAATATGTGGATCTCGGAATCCCTGTGGTGACCACCTTCATCAATGGATACCCCATAAAGAACACTTTGATTGATTTAGGTGCAACCATCAATGTGATGACTATGGAAACTTTATCTTATATAGGATCCTTTGACTTATTACCTACTCCTACCATGTTAGAATTAACAGATAGGTCTAAGGTAAAGCCAGAGGGGATTTTAGAAGACATTTTCATCTCATTGGATTCTTGGGAGTACCCTACATATTTTTATGTTCTTCAACCTAAAACTAACTTGGGAGGCCACCCATTGATCTTGGGGAGACCATGGATAGCCACAACTGATGCCCACATAGGGTGTAGATTTGGAAACATGACTATCACTCATGGGGCTGAAACAAAACATATCAACTTGTATCCCCCCGCTAAACCCCTCTTGAGATCAGAAAACACACATTGGGTTGAAGAAGAAGAAGAACATGATTCGGAAGGTACCCAACCAGTTTTAACAATAGCCCAAGGCATGAGTCTTAAGGAAAATTATGAGGAAGATCAGATAAATTATTGTATTTCTAATTATAATTTCCCGCAGCATTTAGAAGGACAGTCTAGTCATAATTTAGATATCATTACTGATATGCAGGATTTTTATGAACATAGTTCAACTTTTGAATTACATTCAGCCCTCTTATCTGCATTTCCTGCATATTCAATGTCTGAATGGGGGAGTAAGGTATTGGAAAATTTTCTTGAAAAATATTTAAACATTAATTTTGCCTTAACTCATGCACAAGAACAACAATTAATTCAAACATCGAAATTTTTTTCAGATACATTTGCATGGGAATATACTGATATGAGGGGCATTCACCCAAACACATTCATTCATCACATTTACATAGAAGAAAACGCTAGGCCTGTGAGAAAACCACAAAGGAGGATGAACCCTGCTTTAAGGGAAATTGTAAAAGATGAATTACAAAAATTGTTAAATGTAAGACTCATCTATCATATCTTAGATAGCCAGTAGGTATCCCCACTAGTCATTGTCCCCAAGAAAAACAATAAATGATGAGTGTGTGTAGATTACAGGGAACTAAACAAAGCTACATTAAAAGATCATTTCCCTTTACCGTTTATAGACAAAGTACTAGATACTCTAGCAGGAAAAAAATACTTTTCATTCCTAGATGGATTCAACGGATACAATCAGATTAGGATAGCCCTCAAGGATCAAGAAAAGATAACGTTTACATGTCCCTGGGGTACCTATGCATTCAAATTATTACCATTTGGTCTATGCAATGCACCAGCCACATTTCAATGGGCGGTCCTTGGTATTTTCTCTGATCTTTTGCATGATTTCATAGAGGTTTATATGGATGATTTTACAGTTATGGGTGATACTTTTGAAGAAGCTTTACAAATCTTGAAATTTTTTTGCAGAGGTGTAGAGAAAATAATCTTTCATTAAGTAATGAAAAATGTTTTATGATTATGACTGGAGGTATTTTTTTGGGTCATCATGTTTCTGCTGCAAGAATTAAGGTTGATCCAACAAAGATTGAGGTTATTGTAAAGCTGCCTCCACCAACCAATCAAAAGGGAGTTCGTAGTTTTCTTGGACATGCATGCTACTATAAGATGTTTTTTTAAAACTTTACAAAGGTAGCCTCTCCATTGTTTAAATTATTGACCAAAGAATCTAAATTTCATTGGAATAATGAGTGTCAAGCTGCATATGATAAACTCAACGAAAATATTTCTTCAGCACCTATCTTAAGAGGCCCAGATTGGAATTTGCCTTTTCATATTTCCACCGATGCCTCTGATTCCATAGGAGAAGTATTGGGTCAAAAGGAGGATCCTGTAACCCATGTCATTCATTTTATTAGTAAAAATTTTACTCCCGCAGAACTGAATTACACCGTAACTGAAAAATAATTCCTTCTTGTGATTTATGCTATTAACAAGTTTAGACACTACATTACGGGTTATGAAGTTTTTATGCACACAGATCATTCTGCTATTCATTATCTCATGAATAAACCAATCACTAATGGTAGAATTACTAGGTGGCTGTTGCTACTGGAATTTGAAATCACGGTATTGGATAGACTAGGAAAAGAAAATCAGGTAGCTGATTTCTTGTCTAGGCTCAACCATGCAAGTGAGGATATTCTTGTTAATGATGACTTTCCAAATGAAAATTTGTTTTCCATCTTTGTTAAAACACCTTGGTTTGCAGACATGTCCAATTATATTGCTACAGGAAACTTCCCACCTTACTTTGCATCTAATCAGAAAAAGAGAATCATTAGGAAAAGTGCTGATTATTCTTGGATTAGGGGAGATCTCTTTTTTACTGGACTTGATTTGATTATTCGCAAGTGTTTTAGAGAAGATGAGATCTATGAAATCTTGAGAATCTGTCATGATGAACCTTGTGGAGGACACTTTGCAGACAAGCATACAACTTATAAGATCCTTTGCACAAGTTATTATTGGCCTAATTTCTTCAAGGATGAAAAGGAGTATGTTCGAAAGTGTGATAGTTTACAAAGAATGGGGCAACCTGTACAATCAGATGAGATGCCTTTGCAGCCACAGGTTCTCATATAACCATTTAAGAGGTGGACTCTTTATTTTGTAGGTCCCATCAATCCTGCATCCAAAGGTAAGAAGTATATTTTGGTTTGTACTGATTATGTGACAAATTGGGTGAAGGCAAGAGCGCTACCTAGAGCAACAGAAAAAGTAGAGGCAAATTTTATTTTCTTTGATATTTTTGTAAGATTTGGAGTACCTAGGGAATAGTTACTAATCAAGGTGCTGAGTTTGTGTCTAATCTTATGCAGAAAATGGTGCAAAAATATTAGATTACCTACCGTAAGTCCACCCCTTATCATCCACAGGCCAATGGGTAGGTGGAATCAATCAACAAGGTGTTGGAAACAATCCTTACCAAGACAGTGCAATTACATAAGAAGTATTGGTTTGACAGACTTCTTGAGGCCTTGTGGGCTTACCAGATTACATGGAGGGGTACCACTGGCTTCTCTCTGTATGAACTAGTGTATGGAAAAAAATTTCTTCTGCCCATTGAATTTTAGATCAAAACCTTTAGAATGGCATCAGATTTGGGTATAAACCTTGATGAAGCACAAGAACAAATATTCTTGCATCTCAATGAGTTAGACGAGATAAGGCAAGGTGCTTTTCAACATACTAACTTGATCCAACAACAAAGGGATAAATGGCACGATAGATACATCAAGAAGAAGCAATTCAAAGAGGGAGACTGGGCATTGTTGTATGATTCTAAATTTAAAAACTTCAAAGGGAAATTTAACACACATTGGCTAGGCCCCTATGAGATTGAGAAAGCTTTTGACAATGGATCTGTTCGGATTAAAACCATTGATGACGATAATGTTACCTTCTTGGTGAATGGGCACATAATTAAGCTATATCAAAAACCCCAAACTAAGGAGGAATTTTTGGAATAAATTGTGAAGAAAAAAGAGCTAGAAATGGTAAGGGAAGGGATCCTTCCTTCCACTGTCTCTTCCTAATTTCCCTACTGATACAATGAGCTCACTCTATTCCTCCTCATGCTCGATAAACCATGAGAGGAATGTATATTGGGTATAGGTTTATCCCTTTTTCCAGGCCCAATGGACTATTTATGAAAAAGGAACCCCCTAGAGTCTTATTTTTTCAGTATTCCAGACTTTCTAAATTGAAATTTGGCGAGCATGGACTGCCACTAGGCTCGTTAAAAACATAGGTCAATAGATCCTTTTGGATCCTCTCAATATTTTTTTTTCCTCAGTTAATCTATGGATTTATTGTGTTAGATTGATGTGGGATTTCTTAAAGGCCCTCCTTCCAACAATTCTAGCCCATCGACATCAAAAAATTATCTGGGTGCAGGATTAGATCCTTGTGATGTCTTGAAGCTTGTATGCCTCAATGACAGGCTATCTTTCCAGTGGTAATGGAAAACCATCATGGCTTCTTTACTACTGGATCCTACAGGGGGTTCGACAACAACTCATATATTCACACCTGATAGGATGCATTGGGGTACCTTGGTCCTCACTCTCATTAATAGTGACAGACCTCACATTGGTTAACAGTTGAACTCAATGGCTGGTAATCCAATGATCCTATTGCACATTCGAAATCGAAACATTCATTCATGTGCAATAGACTATACACAATGGGTGAAGAAAGCGGTTCCTGTAGATTCAGCTTTAATTCCTGCAGAATGTTCAACAGTTGTAGTTTTTAATTTCTAAATAATTTTCACAGTTATTTCAATTCCTACATAATGTTCATCAGTTGCAATTTAGTTCCTGAAAAATATCTAACAAAATTTCTGCAGAATTTTCAACAGTTGTAGTTTTAATTCCTGAAGAAGGTTTGATAGTCATTTTTAAATTCCTGCAGAACTTATGTTAGGCACAACAACACCTGGATTTATTGAAAAGACAAAAAGAAAAAAAAAATATTTAACATAACATTATATGAAAATAATGTATTAATTACTAAAAATCATTATTTGGTTAAGATCGTGGATTATATGTCTGATGTAATAGGTTATCATTGCAAAGATCGAGCTATGTCATTGAGGATAGGAGTGTTGGAGGTAAGTGGTAAAGTACAATTAGTGATAAGATGCTTGAGGTAAAGGTATAATGATGCCTTAATCTTTAAAATTTCGCATAACGAAGGCTTTGGTAACCCTTGTGGTCGTGAGCCGTTGTGGCATTAATTCCATGACCTATTATCATCACGCTGATGGTGGTTGTACTTTCGAGGTCTGTCCTGCAGGTTGGATCATGACCTACTGTCAAAAAAGCCCCATATTTTCTATTTTAGTCCCTTCCACTGTCAAACCATTGCATAAGTCTCAGACTATATTTCCGAAAACTGTATTTGCTCTGTTCCTTCTATCCTCAATTGCCCTGTCCATTTCCTCACCTACCTATCCATTTCCTCCTCCGCCGTGTCTAAGCTCTGAGCCCCCGTCCGATTCGAGCCATAGGGCCTTATGTTGCTTGAAGCTGATCCTCGCAACAAGGCGAGAATAGAAAAGGCGATATGGTTGCCTTTCTTCCATAGGTTCAACGACCATAACTATGAAGTAACAAAATATTTTTCCCTGAACCTAAAGCACATGTTGGAAACATACAGTTCAGTTTGACAGAAGATTTGGTAGTGCGGGCATGTGGAATCCCGTAAGATGAAGAGCAATGGTTTAAAAACTGCCGCTTCAACAAAGAAATGTGTGCATATTTCCTGCAAAAGGATCACTCAAATCCCGACTGGAGTAAGGGGATTCCGCAGGAGTTATTAAGGAGTAAGTATCGTCAATTATTTTTTTTCCTGCAGAAGTATGTCACATGTGAGGGTCACTTTGGCCTCACATTCTTGTTTCATATCAGGCTTCTCGGATAGTTCCGAGACAAGCCCCTAAATTTTCCCTATTATTTAAAAATGTCATTGATCAAAATTTCCACGACTGCGAAAGAGAGGGTTGCCCATATTGAGGAAAACCTCTACCATCACGGGCTGGTGAAGATTATTCTGGTGGAAGTCTTGCAGAAACAGAAAATGTCATGGGAGGACTTTCTAACAAAAAACCATTTTGTGAATGTTGGAGAGTCTGACTCCTTGGGAGTCAGGGAAGAAAAGCCTACGGAGAAACCAAAGAAGAAACCCCGGACCCATGGACCAAAGGTGAAATAAGATGATGGGGATGATGAAGTTATGATGACCGGTGAAACTACTGTGGAGGGCTCCCAGCAGAAGAAACCTTCTACTCCTGCTAAACGATATACTAGAAGCCAGGCTACTCGGTTGGCCATTAAGGATACATAAAAAGAAGGGACACCACCTAAGAAGTCTACCAAGAAGACATAGAAGTCTCGTGGCTAGGCCAAAGGAAAGGAAAAGGTAAATCTTGCTACATTCATTAACAAGGACACTGTGTCTTTTCAGGATCCTTCATTGCAGGAAAGTCAGAATGAAGCCGTGAAAGCGCAAGAGGATTTGAGTGTGCCCCAATCCTCTCAGGGGCATCATGAGGAAGAGGTGAATCCATTAAAGAAACGGTCTCGACATATGCTGGAAGAGACCATTAAGGAACTTACCCTCTCAGAATGGGCCTTGAGAGCAGAGAACGTGACCCTAAAGGAAAATAGCCTTAAAATGCAAGAATAACACGAAGAGAGGCATGAGAAGGCAACCCGCATCATGAAAAAGAAGCAGGCCCAGATTGAACACTTAAAAAGGAAGAATGAAGCATACAGGGGACAGATTCAAGCAGAATCTAGTTGGGCCCAGCTGGATCATTTGGCTGCAGCAACTGCAGCCTAGGAGAACAATTGATTTTCTGTTTAGGGACTACCTTAGTTTTTCTTGCATAGGGACATGCAAGAGTTTTGGTGTGGGGGAGATGTTGAGTCTGAATTTACCCATTTTTGACACCTATCCTAGACCTTGCCTCCCTTATTTTTGAACCCTTTTCGCTCTTTAATTATACCTATTTTGGCTATGTTATCTATTTTTGGCTAAAAAGGGTACCATAAGCTTAAGGTATGTTGAATTATCATAAGAAGTGTCATTTTATCTAAATTCGAGTATTCTTTGATCTAGTCGTGTATTTATTGCACTACTACTCTAACTAGTCTAAAACTCGTGTGCAGATTTGCTAGATTCAAACAGTTCTGCAATTCCTGCAGACAACTCATGCGGTCGAGATTCTTGCAGGCGTTCTATATTTCTTGTAGATACGCTGATTTCTTGCAACTGTCTCAATTACCAGCAGTGATATTAATGTTTGACCATGTTCCATTCATCTCCAGATCGAGTAAAGACATGGGTTTTGAAGGGAATTTGCTGCATATGGAAGCTGTCCTATTCACTATTATGAATCCTCTCTTTTAACCACTCAAATCTCCATATATTCTCTCATGCCCACATGGAGAAACAACTTCAGTTGCATAACAGAAATTTTCTAATCCATGCTTCCAGTCATGGATTAGACTTAATAGACTTGTCAATTTGTATCTGCATCATTGGCTGTAGGCTTAGAATAGTAATCTACTTTGTTCAAGTCAAATATGGGCTTCGAGAAATGTATAAACTAGATGTATTTCGCTTTTTAAAGGGGTTGTGTTGAGATTTATGTTGGTAGCAAGATATCAAACTGTAATTGACTGTAAATTCCAAATTAATAAAACATTCTATGTTCTGTTTATCTTTATGAGCAACTTCTTCAACTTTTGAAGGAGTTGTGAGTGAGGGAGGGCCCCCTTTGCTCACAACTCCCGCAACATAGTGTGTGTGTTTTATTTATGCCTTAATAATTCCTGTATACAACTAGTTATTTCTTTATGCATTTCCTGCAACAAACTTTTAATTGGTTAAGTGATTTAATTCTTTATATTAATGAGTTCTTTTCATTTGATCAATGTTTGGATTCATGATCTTTAAGTTATATTTTTTATTATGATTTATCTTTTATCTTTTCCTGCATCAATATCAGCAAACTGAAGTGCTGTAGAGGGATGATATATGCCACTCCATAGCCATTGCTGCTAAACTATTGATCCAGGAAAGAAGCATGAGTTGGTGATTTTTGTTTGATCCTTATCTTTTCATGATCAATATCAGCAATCCTACGTGTTTTTGAGGGAATGATATATGCCACTCCATAGCCATTGATGCCAAGTATTAACATACGAGAGAAGCATTAGTTGATATATGTATAATGTATTAACACTTGAAGTAATCAACCTGCATATACTTTTCACTTTATCTCATCAGTTTGCCTTCCTGGATTGACAATTCATGATTAGAAAATTATAAGCATTTAATTTGACTCAACAGTATTGACTACACACAATTGAACAAAGTGACCATCATGAACAGGTACCCATTACCAAGGATTTCTAATTTATTTAATTAGTTGATGGGAGCAACAATGTTCTCTAAGATCGACTTGAGATCGGGTACACATCAAAGAGCAGGACATATACAAGACCACATTCACGACCAGGTATGGGCATTACGAGTTTGTTATAGTTCTATTCGGTTTGATTAATGCTCCAACTACATTTATGTGCTTCATGAACAATGTGTTGCGTCTTTGTTTGGACAAGTTTTTTATTTTTTTCATTGATGACATATTGGTATATTATATAAACGAGGAAGAGTATGTTGAGCAATTGGCAACAGTGTTGAGATTTTTGGATGTAGGGTTCAGAATGTCCACATTATTCATTTTTAAGTCTACGTTTTGAGTCTAGAAAAAGACTCATCTTCACGAAAAAACCTACTAAGAAGAGATCCAATCAAGGAATATTAATATAGGATGGAAAAGAGAGGGGAGGAGAAGAGCCAACCAACTCAATAAAATTAGGTTAATTAAAAAAAATTAATAATAAAAAATGAAAAAATGAAAAAAAAGGAAAAAAAGAAAAAAAAAGAATATATATATATATATTGAGATTGTTGAGAGAGCATCAATTGTATGCTAAGCTCATCAAATGAAGTTTCTTCTAGACTAAAGTACATTACTTGGGTCATGTTGTCTACAAGGAGGGCATTGCAATAGATCCAAAAAAGATAAGGGCCATCATGGAGTGTGTAGCTCCTAGAAATGTAGATGAGGTGAGATCCTTCATGGGGTTGGCAGGTCATTACAGGAGGTTCATCAGGACTTTCTCACAGATTGATTATCCTATTACATAATTTTAGAGGAAAGGTAAGAAGTTTGATTGGATAGAGGAGTGTGAGGCCAGTTTTGAGCAGCTTAAGCATTTGTTGACAATGCTTTAGTGTTAAAGATTACAGATCCGAACAAGGAGTTTGTAGTGTGCACAAATTATTGCAAGAGAGGACTTGGTGGGGTACTTAAGCAGGATGGACATGTGGTATGCTATAAGTTGCAAAAAATAAATGAGCAAAAACAGAACTACCTGACACATGATCTTGAACTAACAATGATGCATTGAAGATGTGGAGACACTGTCTTCTTGGCAGGAGGTTTGTACTGATGAGTGATCACATTGGGTTGAGGTGCTTGTTTGAACAGTTGAATCAGAATTTCAGCCAAGCTAGATGGATGGCCATGATCAATGATTTTGACTTCGAGATTAGGCACATAAAGGGAAAGTAGAACAGGGTCGCAGATGCTCTTAGTAGACGGGTACATGTAAATCACATAGTAGCTATGAGCTCCTATGGGGCAGATTTACATGATAGGATCTTACAAGCAGGTCGGTAGGATGACAAGTATATGGATATTGTGCATGATTTACAGTAGAGTACAGGTAAAAATATATGTAGTGGTACAGGTACAAGTGGTGGTGTAGAAAATTTGGAATACCATCTCACGACTGATGGATTGGTGAGATTTAGAGATAAGATATATGTGTTGGACAACAGTGAGCTCAAGAAGGTGATCTTGAGGGAGTTTTACGTGAAACCATATTCGGGTCACTGAGGCTATCATAATACATTAACCATGATGAAGAGGTTCTATTATTGGTCGAATCTAAAGAAGGATGTGGTGGAGTTTGTAGCTAGGTGGTTGGACTGTCAGATGGTTAAGGAAAAGTGTAAGAATCCAGGTGGACTGTTACAACCGATTGCAATTACAGAGTGGAAATAGGAGGTCATTTCCATGGATTTCATTACAGGTTTGCCCAAGATAACTGGACATCATGATTCCATCGTGGTTGTTGCAGACAGATTGACCAAGGTTGCACATTTCATTTTGGTGAAGACTACATACTCAACTAGCGATGTGACATAGGTGTTCATCACATATGTGGTCAGATTGCATGGTTTTCCACAGAAGATTGTGTCACACAGGGTTGCAAAGTTCACTTCCAAGTTTTGGAAGGAGTTGTTTGCAGGTTTGGGCACCGAGTTTTCCTTTAGCACATCTTATCATCTTCAGACAGATGGACATACTGAGTGGGTCAATAAGATGTTGGAGAATATGTTGAGGATGCATGCGATGCATAAACAATGCAAGTGGGAAGAGTACCTTCCACTGGTAGAGTTCAATTACAACAACAGCTATCAAGAATCCTTGAAGATGAGCTCATTTGAGGCAATGTATGGGTGGAGTTGAAATATTCCCATCAGTTAGAGTGATTCGGTCAACATGGTATTGATTGGACCAGATATGATGGCATAAATGGAACAAGAAATGCAGGTGATCAAGAAGAACTTGAAAGTAGAGTAGGATAGGCAAAAGATTTATGCAGACATGAATGAGTTTTTTAAGGAGTTTCAGGTTGGGGAATAGGTGTACTTGCGCATCAAGCCCAAGAAGAGCTTCTTGTGGATTGGATCATGTGCCAAGCTGACAACATGGTTTTGTAGACCCTTCATGATCATTGAGAGGATCGAACCAGTGGCCTATCGACTTGCCCTACCTTCCATAATGAAAATACATGATGTTTTTCATATATTTTTTCTTAAGAATTATGTTAAATATGTTGATCATGTGATTGACAGGTATGTATTGGGGGTGGAGCTAGATGGATAATTTCAGCCGGAGCCTTAGTGTATATTGTAGAGAAAGGTGCTCATGCTACGAAACCGAGAAATAGAGAAAGTTAAAGTTTAATCGAAGCACTTTGGGCCCGATGAAGCTACATGGGGGATGGCGGATCAGATGCGGGCAATGTATCCTTTGTTTTCCGATTGAGGCAAAGAAGTTTTGGTGTGATGATGGTATATGCTTTGGCGCATGTTTTGGTGTGATGTTTTGATATATGTACATATGTGTATGGATGTAAATATTTCCATGAGCTATGTTATAAATCTCCAATAAGAGGTATGGGTTTCAATTCATTATAGTTTTCATGTTGTTATGATGTCATGTTGGTTTGATTTTAAGCAGGGTGATAATTGTAATTACTGCATCAAGATATGTTATAAAGCTCCATGGGTAGTATGTTTTCTTTTTAGCGGTTTTGCAGAGGTATATGTGTGGTTAAACATTGAGGATGGTGTCCCCTAAGGGGGAGGGTTATGTAATAGCCATGTTGAGAATTCCATGTAATAAAAGTTAAAAATAATAACCATGGTTGATGGGACACTTATTCAAAGTTGAGTGTTGGGAAAAACATCCTAGTGGGTGTTCATTTTGTTTATTATGGCTAAGGAAATTAGAAAAGGCAAAGGTTTTGGAAAGGAAAAATGACATATTTGGCACATTTATTTATGAAAATAATGGAAATTATGAGAAAAGCGAGATGAAAGGTCACAAGTTGCATGTGAGGAGGAAAATAAAGGAAAATAATGGAAAATTAAGATAATAATGGCCTCATCAATAAAAAGGCTTTTGAGGATCAATTGGTATCTCTTTTCAGTTTAGTTTTGGAGCTCTCTCATTATTATATTTCTCTCTATTTCACTCTTGGACACTTAGAATTTTCTGGGAGCACTTTGGCATTGGAGCAAGAAAGGCAAGAAAGGAAGAAGAAGGAAGGGGCAAGCAAGAAAGAGCAGGAATCAAGTAGCTACAACAAGATTCTTTGCAGGTATTGATTTTCATGTGTGACTTCCTTGCTATGATTTGGCATGCATGGTATTGCATGTGGTTCTTTTCTATCTTGGCATGGGTTTTTCCAGGTGTGACAGTGTTTTCAGCCCAACCTTGCCATTTCCGGATAACCATGGTGTTGTGGAGTTCTCATGTTTTGGTTTAGCTGGATTGTCGGATGGATTCAAAGCTGAGTGAGGTGGATCTCCAAATGATATAACACAAATTTGATTAATGTGTTGCCTCGGTTTAGGGCCTATATATCCAGTGTGGATTGCGGTAAATCCTGAGAGGTGGGTGCTCTCCATCAAGCAAGGAATCCCAAGTTGGTATATATGGTAAAGCCTAGAGAGTGGGTTTTTGTTTTAGGGCATATTGATCCAGTGTGGATTGCGGTAAAACCTGAGAGACTTGGAGACAGGAAAATTCCTCACACTGCAAGCATAAAGAATCTGGTGGTGTCCATGCTTGTGTTTGGGTGGAGATCATGGTAAATCATGTTATGACATGTTTATTGTGTTGGCATAGTAGTCTTTTATGGATTATGGTAAAGCTTGGTTTATGTTGATGAGGGTGAGGTGGTTTAGCCTCAGGATTCCCTGGTTGTTTCTTTCGGGTTGAGTCCCACATTCATGCTTGGAATATGGAAAATGGGTGATTAGCTGAAGAGATATTTGGCTCAGCCAATCTATGGTAGGGTGGAATGTGGTATTCCCCTCTTCGGTTGGTGTTTTAAATTCATTAATGAGAAGTTCATTTCCTTGATATTTGATGAGAAAATGTACTATTTTATATGTGGATTCTATGGCTATTGTATCCTTGAGATTTCTGTTTTTATTATGTTGGTTATAAGTATGTATTTTGACAGTGATGATGTATGGCTCTCTCCATGTTTTTAATTTTAAATGAATTCACAATGTATCTATGGTCAAATAGATGGTAATGCAATTAATTATGTAAGGGAGCAATGCTTCTTAGCGATTCTCAGATAAGTATGAGAATCCTATTATCTGTTATGTTCTTTATACCTGTAGCTTTCATGTGTGTGACACGTTTGATGAAATTCCTTTCATGGATAGTAGGGGTCCAGTTCAGTCCTTATGGATGTTCTTGCAAATATATCATTGTTTGACTATTATAAATCATCTCTCAACTTTTCATGAAGTTCTGGGTAGTGATCTGGGTTCTGGGCCTGAAAAAGTGGCACAAATCCTAGGGATGTTGGCCCAACACTAGGTAATTTAGTTCCTCGACATTGGCATCTAGGATTATGCATGCATCCAGAGCCTCCCAGACACATACATGCAGGCCTGTGCATGTGTCTATAGGTCCAAGAGCTCAAAATCTCAGTGGGACCTAGGGGCAGGGTACCTGAATGGTTGGGTTGGCTCCTTGGGGTGTTATTGCTGATGTAATATGTCTGTATGATGTGTTTTCATTGATTCCACTTCCTTAAGGTAAACTAGGAGGTTGAATTTGATCATAGTAGTCTCTCATCACATGTTTACCCCGGTTGGACGGTTACTTGGGTATATATGGGAAGAGGGCATTACAATTTGTCATGATGGTTTTACTTTTGAGCAAGATGTTATTGTAAATATTGTAACGAGTTGGGTTATAAAGCTCCATAGGCAATATGCTTTTGGTTTTCAACAGTTTTGCTAGTTGAAGGTGTCATAGAACACTAAGTATGGTTTTACCGTAAGGGGGAGGGGTCTGTAACAACCTCAGGTTAAAAGGTCATGTAATAAATTTAAAAAGGGAAAACTACGACCAAGGTCAAGGGACATGTGTTCCAAGCTGAATGTTGGGAAAAGTATCCTAGTGGGCATCACTTGATGTGTTTATGGCTAAGGGGAAATTTTAAAAGGCAATGGAAAAGGATTTGAAAAGGAAAAAAGGTATTTTTGGCATTTGTTTTATGAAAATAAAGGAAATTAGGAGGAAAGGAAGGTGAATGGTCACAGGTTGCATGTGAGGAGGAAATTGAAGGAAAATTAAGGAAAATGAAGAAATTAGAGGCATCAAGAATAAAAAGACACCAGAGCATCTGTTGGTAGCCTTTTGTTAGTTCAATTTTGGAATTGGTTTCAAAGAGGAGAAGAGCACCAAGAAGAGAAGGAAAGCAAGGAATCAAAGGAAGGAAAAGGAAAGCAAATGAAAGCAAGCATCAAGCAAGGAAAATTTGGATCAAGCAACTTCAACAAGAATACTTGCAGGTAAAAGGTTGCATGTATGATTTCCTAGCTAGTTTTAACATGATGGTATGTGCATGTTGGTATATGGTTATTTTGTTGTCATTGGCATGGATTTTTTCAAGTTTCAACAATGGATTTTAGCCTTGCCTTTCCATTTTCAGATAGTCATGGCGTGATGGGATTCTTTCTCGGTTGAGCTTTGGATTTTCGGAAGGTTTTGGAATCGGGAGAGTTGGTCTCAAGAAAATCCCAAGGGTTGGGAGTGTAGATGGTTTTCTTCGAGAAGACCTCAATAGGTGGGTGGAGAGAAAAAAATTCCTCAAGGGATGGTGAAGGAATTCAGAGGCATCCAAGCTCAGTTTGGTTTTGTGATCTCGAAACCGGTTTAGGTGAGATAATGGTATTGTGAGGGTGGAGGTGGTTTAACCTATGGATTCCCTTGGTTGTTTTTGGATTGGTTTATCCCATGAGATCCCACATTCATGCTTGGAATATCGCACGGGGGTGATTGGCTGAAATAAAGATTTAGTTAAGCTCAAACTATGGTCGAGTGGTACATGGAAGTCCCATACTTGGTTGGATTTTGTATATGGTTAATAAGAGCTAAGTTTATTTTTCTTTTGATGAGTAAATGAACTTGTTATTTTGTGGATTTAATGGTTGTTCTATCATTTTTATTTTTTTGGTTATATGTTGGTTATAAGCATGGTTATTTGACATATCGAAGTATGGCTCTTATCACATTTTCATTAATGAATGTCTAGTTCATGAATGTATGACCTAATTGGTGTTATGACAACTATTGCAAGAAGGCATTGATCCTTCTTGTTAAGCCTTAGAAAAGTTTTCAGATCCTTATGTTCAAGTATGCATTCATGACTTGTATATTGCATGTTTACCAAGTGTTTGATGGAATGTCAGTCACGGTTGGGAGAGGCAAGGTCAAGCCTTGGTTCAAGTTGGTTTATAAGCCTTGTTTCTATGTCAGTCATAATTTCTGGAAATTTCACTGAGTTTTGGGTAGATGCCTAAGCCTTAGTCCAAAAAAAGTGGCTCAGAATTCGGGGTCGCTGGGATAGAATTGAATGGAAAATTCCACAGTCGCTAGCAAGAAGGCCTATAGGAGAAACTAGAGGGCTATAGTCACTTGCATGCCTTGGCAAGAGAGAATTTGAGGCTCTAGTTTAGTGAAAAAGAGATTTATCTCAGGGGTTGGATACCTTGAGGGGTAGGTTTCTCTTGGAGGTCTTGTAGCACCTAAGGGAAGTCAATAAGGTCTTAAGTTGTCGACTCCATTACTGTATGGTCATATAGGAGGTTGAGTCTTATCATAGTGATCCTCACCTCATGTTTACCCTGGGTAAACTGGTGAAAGCAGGCAAATGTGGGAGGAGTGGGTTATAGTTTCATGTTTGAAGGAAATTTGTTCAAAATACGATTAAACCTTTGGTTAAAATATTTAACTTTCTCTTTTTGATCCATCTTAATATTGTATAGATATTTTAATAACATGGCCTAGGTTTTGCCATTTAAATTTTCAAGAAACAATTTTTTAAACCCCTTCCAATTTTGGAATGAGTTTGGTGGAAGACTATGGTACCGTACAACTGATCTACCGTCTAAGGTACAAGGAAAAAATATATGTGACACATCATTGTAACGTACCTTGAGAATATACATGTGTAAGTAGAAGTTTTCCAAATGGTATTCCACTTTGATACTTTTTTCAGGGTCGTACTTCATTAGAAGCTTTTCCAGGTGCCTCAGCATCTTGTATAAAACACCCAGTAGAGCAACTGGGCCCTGAGACATACAATCCAAATCTTGGTCTGCCATGTCTACTTCTATGTGCCCCTCCTCTTCTTCAGAATCCGAGGGATCTTCCTCCTCCTCTTCGTGACTACCTAACATGTGGAATGTGTCATATGATAGTATAAAATTGTCTCTGTCACCTGTTGGGGTTCCTATGTTTTGGAAGATTTGGAAATACTAGAAGATATGACAACATCAGAACGACTTTGGGGCCCTAGGATCTAGCCCTCCTGAACCCGGAGAGGGATCTCTCCAATAAAACAAAGAATGATATATCTTTAGAGCTCAAATGGGATGTTAGGCTAGTTATGAAGCACAAAGGGGGTTTAAAATGATTTGGTTGGTTGGTTGCTGGGTTGGGTCATGAGATCATAACTGAGAAAGTAATGGAAGGAAAGGAACAAAGTAGCAGGATTTTTCAGCAAAAGAGAATAGGTCAAGAAAGTGCCATCCATTGGGCTATGGAGTCATGAAAGGAGAATTACTTGCAACAACTAGCCAAGGCTTTCAGAGGGCAAGTCATCTACACTAAAGGATCTTTTTAGATAGATGACGGGATGGAACATTAAGGAGTGAAAGTGAGAGAAGGAAAGCAACCCAATTTTTTTCTATAGATCAAATCAGAGGTCATTTAACTCCATACCTGCTTGGAAATACTCAAAGGTAGCTTTCAATGGAGGGACAAAGGGGTAGCTTATAGATCGGACCAGAGGTCATTTAACTCCAGGTCTACTTTAGCATGCTCCAAGGGAAAATAGAGATAAGTTTAATAGAGTCAAGGTCTATAGATCAGAGAAGGACTTTGAACCTCCAATGCTTTGACACCAGCAAGAATATCCAAGCAGCCAATCCCGAATTCATACATCAGCTAGCAGCATATGGAACCGCTACACTGGTTAAATTAGCTGAATTTACTCTTAGATAACACATACAACAGAAAATATTGAAGGCAAGGAGAGCAGAGACATAGGGTACCTAACAAGGGTAAATCCTATGCCATATTTATGATGCGAGCCAGTAGAAAATTAAATAGTATGAAAATGTAATAAACAGTGTTAGAAAAACATCACCAATAGTAATAGACCAGGATCCTGTGAAATTTTTTTGATTAATGATGCAAAACCAGTCACCTACACTGAGCTCAATGGGTGTTATAGTCCATACTTTCTCCTCCCAACCTACTAAATAACAACTACTCTGCTAATCCCTCCCAAGACTGTTCTAATAGTCCAAATGAATCCCTCTAACTGCAATCGGCAACAACCAAACAACAACCTTTACAATATGTTCTTGGGGATTCTTATAGGAGAAGAGAATAATAGGAGTAGATGATATTCATTAAATGGATCTCATTAAGACAAATTTGAGAAAGAGATCATGCCCACTCCGCTTAATGGAAATCTGCATTGCTGTAAGTAATTTTGGTATGGTCTGGGAGGCTCTGTCAGGCTAATATTGACCTCGGATGTTACTTGAAGTCCTTCTGGCTATTTGGAACTCTGTGCTAGCCTTCCGGAATAAATGACAGGGATAGAAAATCTGCAGGTCTCTCCATACCTCCATAACTGTTGTCCAGACAGTCTTAAAGAAGCTTTTGTTCGTAAAATACGTTTAAGGGCTCGAGGAGGCATGGAGACTTCTGTAGGAAGGCGTCCTTTTGGAGAAACGACGCTCTGCTGAAATTAACACAGATATGGCTTGTTGCATGTGCATTTGGTCTTCAAACTATGCCTTGAGTCCTATGAACACGAGATTATCACATTAAATCTTCAATTACGGACTTAAATCCCTCAACTCCGTCTATGCTACTTCATTTGGTTGCTATGATGGCCTCTATGTGATCTGTGCACAATAAAATAAACCTGCCATAGACCTCTGGGTAGTGGCGGAGAAATTTTGTGGAGGCCTGTGGAGGAATGGTGGCGCAACAGTGAAAGAGCGGCGTAAGAAATGATAATTTGTGTAAGGCCAAAGATCAACGCCTGGGCGAATTACAAAGGAAAACACGGAAAAACAATGAAGCGGAGCCTTTGGATGGTGGGACCCGGCGTGGGCGGAGGGCGATTCATTTAGGACCATCGGATCTCGGGAGGAGATCGACGGCGGAGATTGAAAGTTGAAGTTAATAGGGGCTCTGATGAAGAAGGCGTGGGGGAGACGCGGTCGTCCCGAAGTAAGCCAGTTTGAAAATGGATGGCTAAGATCGAATCGGAGGATCAAAATCGAGGGCACAGGGGTTGACACTTTTAAACTTTTGCAATTGCGATGGAGCGATTGAGCGCCAACCATCTGATCTGGGTTAGATCGACGACGAAGATTTAATCGGCAGGGAGAAATAAGGGCCACAGGGCGATGATGCGATTGTGCGATGGCTGTTGGATCAAAAGGAACGAACGTTCAAGATCAAATCGGGGGATCGCAATCGCAAGGCGCAGAGGGGGGTGCGATGCGACTGGCGTGATGCGATGGAGCGCCAGCCGTCGGATCTGGCAGGAGATCGACGGTCCAAATGTAATTGGAGGGGCAGAAGGGAAAGGCGACGAGCGCGCAGCGATTAGCGCTGGGTCGTTGGATCGAATTATGGATCAACGATGGAGATGTAGTCGGGGGATCGCAATCGCAAGGCACAAATGAGAGGATGTGATGCGATTGGCGCGATGTGATGGAGCGCCAGCCGTCGGATCCAAGTGATAGATCAACGGTGGAGATCGCGGCGGAGGTCTTATAGACCAAAACTCAATCGCATCGGAAATTTTCATATAACACAGAGATGTGCCCGCTTGACGGTGCGATTGTGATAAGCGCCTGGTTCCGGCGCCTAGGCATGTGGGGAAGTGGTTAAGGGGCTAGGCCGAAAGGGGCTAAGCCTTAATATAAAGTGAAAAGTGGGTTTTTGCCCCTTTTAATGCATTTTGAGGTTGGGAAAGGGTAACGGTAGGGGAAAAAGGGGAAATTGGGCCAAAAAAAGGGAACTTGTAGGATTTAAAGGGAAATTTGGGAGGATTTAGAGGGTAAGAGGGGAATTTGACAAGGGGGAAACAAAGGTTAAAATGGGGCATTCTGCAGGGGCAAAAAGGAGGCCTTTTGGGCATTTCTTCACAAACAGAGAGGCTTTATAACTGGAAACAGCAATAGGGATTTATCAAAGGACAAGGGCATAAGGAGGCTTCAAGGATGATGTGTTTCAGAGGGAAATGAATTCCTTGAAGGCTCACAAACAATTTAGGCCCCTGTTTTCTTGTCAAAAAATTTATAGGGGGCTAACAGTGGCTCCACATGGGAATGGCTTCTTCTTGAAGGAGTCAAGAATTCAAAAAATAAATCTTTGGTGTAGGCCAGATGCCTGGTGCTTGACCAATCCATTTTCTTTCTTGGATCAGCTGCCACAAATCATGAAGACATCATATCAACAGTAAAATTTCTCCCAAACAACTACCTACCCACACTATAGTCCTAACATTTTTTCTTCTGGGTGCATTTGGACTTGCAGACCCTTTACATCATCAATTTTTTATAAGCAGGAAAACAAACCTATTCTACTTCTACCCTTATTACTCCATGAGACCAGATTAAACTGTTGGTCTCATAGTTTCTCTACCTAAACTAGTATCTGCTAGGATTAAACTGTCTAGCAGATTTCTTCTCTACATTCTAAGACAGAAATTGAAAACAGTCAAGCCCGGATTAGACTGTCTGACTTTCTGGACTTTACAGAAATTGAAACAACTAACTACATGCTCACAGGCTGAGCTTTATTCCAGACTTCCTACCTACCCTACTCTAACTGGGAAACTCTAGCACTCTAGGTGATACAATAATGCCAGTGCAGCCAGTCAAGCAGTAACAAAAAAGGATATGTGCACTGACTGCCGGTTAGAGATAAACATAGGGTGCTCTGCATGTGGTTCTTCAAAACTACGGTCACCATCAGTGGTGACCTCTCCTGATGAATATGGCCCGTGCTAAGGATCAATGCTAGAGAATTTGAGCTAACTATGGCCTCCATGTACTTTGCCACAGGATCAATAAACATATGATGTACACTCTCTTCTTTTAGGCCTGCCATGACTGGTAGGTTTTCTGTATCCTGGGCAACTTCGATTGTTGCATCTTCCACTGCATCTTCAGAGTGGCTCTTGAAAGCCTGATCACCTTCTTTATGCACGTCGAAAGGCAGTGGAATTTCTTCCTTTTTAGTAGGAGGAAGGCTTTCCAAAAAGGCTCTCGGGTCTCTGAACTGATATGATTTATCTTGCGAGTTCAGTAATTCGATATCAGCTTCATATATTTCAACCACCAATTCTAAGAAAATTTTCCTAAGCATGGGATTGAAACTTGAGTTGAGGAGAATAGTCCCTGGAAGGTCCTCCACCTCCAGCTCTGCCAAGTCACTTGACATTACAGCACGACACTCTTCTATGAAACTAGGATGCATTTCTGCAAACTTCTCGAAGTCTTCCATTAGTGAGGTGACTTGGTATTTAGCATGGCTGATGTTGTACTACGACATGGTCTCCCAATGGAGTCTTGTGGAAACACGGATAATCAGCGGCCTACTGATCACCAGTGGATCATTTAGGAACTGTGGAGTTGCCAGGTGGATGATTCAAGATTTTACTTTCCACCACAGTGATTTACCAAATCAGGCTGATTGGTCTTTATTCCCCAGCGGAGTCACCATTATGTTGGGGTTCTTATTTTTTGGTAGATTTGGCAATACCAAAAGATAATACAACATCAGAATGACTTTGGGGCCCTAGGATCTAGCCCTCCTGGACCCGGAGAGGGATCTCTCCAATAAAACAAAGAATGATATATCTTTAGAGCTCAAATGGGATGTTAGGCTAGTTATGAAGCACAAAGGGGGTTTAAAATGATTTGGTTGGTTGGTTTCTGGGTTGGGTCATGAGATCATAACTGAGAAAGTAATGGAAGGAAAGGAACAAAGCAGCAGGATTTTTCAGCAAAAGAGAATAGGTCAAGAAAGTGCCATCCATTGGGCTATGGAGTCATGAAAGGAGAATTACTTGAAACAACTAGCCAAGGCTTTCAGAGGGCAAGTCATATACACTAAAGGATCTTTTTAGATAGATGATGGGATGGAACATTAAGGAGTGAAAGTGAGAGAAGGAAAGCAACCCAATTTCTGTCTATAGATCAGGTCAGAGGTCATTTAACTCCAGAACTGCTTGGACATACTCAAAGGTAGCTTTCAATGGAGGGACAAAGGGGCAGCTTATAGATCGGACCAGAGGTCATTTAACTCTAGGTCTTCTTTAGCATGCTCCAAGGGAAAATAGAGATAAGTTTAACAGAGCCAGGGTCTATAGATCAGAGAAGGACTTTGAACCTCCAATGCTTTGACACCAGCAAGAATATCCAAGCAACCAATCCCAAATTCATACATCAGCTAGCAGCATATGGAGTTGCTACACTGGTTAAATTAGCTGAATTTACTCTTAGATAACACATACAACAGAAAATATTGAAGGCAAGGAGAGAAGAGACATAGGGTACCTAACAAGGGTAAATCCTATGCCATATTTCTAATGCGAGCCAGTAGAAAATGAAATAGTATGAAAATGTAATAAACAGTGTTAGAAAAACATCACCAATAGTAATAGACTAGGATCCTGTGAAATTTGCTTGATTAATGATGCAAAACCAGTCACATACACTGAGCTCAATGGCTGTTACAGTCCAGACTTTCTCCTCCCAGCCTACTACATAACAACTACTCTGCTAATCCCTCCCAAGACTGTTCTAACAGTCCAAATGAATCCCTCTAACTGCAATCGGCAACAACCGAACAACAACCTTTACAATATGTTCTTGGGGATTCTTATAGGAGAAGAGGATAACAGGAGTAGATGATATTCATTAAATGGATCTCATTAAGACAGAGTGGAGAAAGAGTTCATGCCCACTCCGCTTAATGGAAATCTGCATTACTATAAGTACTTTTGGTATGGTCTGGGAGGCTCTGTCAGGCTAATATTAACCTCGGATGTTACTTGAAGTCCTTCTGGCTATTTGGAACTTTGTGCTAGCCTTCCGGAATCAATGACAGGGATAGAAAATTTGCAGGTCTCTCCATACCTCCATAACTGCTGTCCAGACAGTCTTAAAGAAGCTTTTGTCCGTAAAATATGTTTAAGGGCTCGAGGAGGCATGGAGACTTCTGTAGGAAGGCTTCCTTTTGGAGAAACGGTGCTCTGCTGACATTAACACAGATATGGCTTGTTGCGTGTGCATTTGGTCTTCAAACTGTGCCTTGAGTCCTATGAACATGGGATTAGCACATTAAATCTTCAATTACAGACTTAAATCCCTCAACTCCATCTCTGCTACTTCATTTGGCTGCTATGATGACCTCTATGTGACCTCTGCACAATAAAATAAACCTGCCATAGAAATTTGGGTAGTGGCGGAGAAATGCTATGGAGGCCTGTGGAGGAATGGTGGCGCAACAGTGAAAGAGCGGCGGAAGAAATGATAATTTGTGTAAGGCCAAAGATCAACGCCTGGGCGAATTACAAAGGAAAACACGGAAAAACAATGAAGCAGAGCCTTTGGATGGTGGGACCCGGCGTGGGCGGAGAGCGATTCATTTAGGACCGTTGGATCTCGAGAGGAGATCGACGGCGGAGATTGAGATTTGAATTTAATAGGGGCTTCGATGAAGAAAGAAGGCATTTGGGGGGGGAAGCGATTAGATCCCAGCCGTCGGATTTGAAGAAATGGATGGCTAAGATCGAATCGGCGGATCACAATCGGGGGCACAGGGGTTTACACTTTTAAACTTTTGCGATTGCGATGGAGCGATTGAGCGCCAACCGTCCGATTTGGGTCAGATCGACGGCAGAGATTTAATTGGCAGGGAGAAAGAAGGGCCACAGGGCGATGATGCGATTGTGTGATGGCCGTTGGATCAAAAGGAACAAATGGTCGGGATCGGATCGGGGGATCGCAATCGCAAGGTGCAGAGGGGGGTGTGATGCGACTGGCGCGATGTGATGGAGCGCCAGCCGTCGAATCTGGCGGGAGATCGACGGTCCAAATGTAATCGGAGGGGCGGAAGGGAAAGGCGACGAGCGCGCAACGATTAGCGCTGGGCCATTGGATCGAATTATGGATCAATGGCAGAGATGTAGTCGGGGGATCGCAATCGCAAGGTGCAGATGAGAGGACGCGATGCGATGGAGCGCCAGCCGTCGGATCCAAGTGATATATCAACGGTGGAGATCGCGGCGGAGGTCTTATAGACCAAAACTCAATCGCATCAAAAATTTTCATATAACATAGAGATGTGCCTGCCCAACGGTGCGATTGCGATAAGCGGCTAAGACCTTAGCGCCCGGTTCTGGCGCTTGGGGATGTGGGGAAGTGGTTAAGGGGCTAGGCCGAAAGGGGCTAAGCCTTAATATAAAGTGAAAAGTGGGTTTTTGCCCCTTTTAATGCACTTTGAGGTTGGGAAAGGGTAACGGTAGGGGGAAAAAGGGGAAATCGGGCCAAACAAGGGGAACTTGTAGGATTTAAAGGGAAATTTGGGAGGATTTAGAGGGTAAGAGGGGAATTTGACAAGGGGAAAACAAAGGTTAAAATGGGGCATTCTACAGGGGCATAAGGGGCAAAAAGGAGGATTTTTGGGCATTTCTTCACAAACAGAGAGGCTTTATAACTGGAAACAACAGTAGGGATTTATCAAAGGACAAGGGCATAAGGAGGCTTAAAGGATGATGTGTTTCAAAGGGAAATGCATTCCTTGAAGGCTCACAAACAATTTAGCCCCCTATTTTCTTGTCAAAAAATTTATAGGGGGCTAACATCACCATCGTTAAAAGATGGAGGATACTCTAGTTTCTCTGTGTTTTCCGTAGTCTCTGCTAACTCTTCAAGGGTGGCGAGAAACAAATATTCAACTATAGAGAACACTTTTCCAGTAGGAGTGGTTTCACTCTTCTTTGGAAAATAAGGAAGATTATGTACTCAAGGAATACAACCAATAGCCTTTACAAAGAAATGGGTTATAGGACGGATGGCTTGAATATGCTTGTAAGATATTTCAAAGGTTTTTCCAAGGCCAGGCTGAGAGGATCTGTCAAATTCGGGAATATGGGTAGAGGAGGTGTTGGGAATATTGTTGCCTTGACCGAAATTAGTATGATGAGGGTGGATGGAGTTATCAACCATAAAAATTTGGCGTCCCTCCTTCTAGCACTAGAAATGTTAACAATGTTGGACCTTCCAACATTCAAAGGGGGTCTCCCCGAAATGTGGTCCCAATTAGACCTCACATTGTTTGGGATAGAAGCCCTATCTGGAATATGACCTAATTACCATTTTATTAAAGATTTTTCCTCGATCTAACTATCACCAAGTGAGAGGATCACATATGTGCCTTTGAAAAGCAAGTGAGTGTGCCTGGTGAGTGTTCGGTTGTAGGTGTGTCGAGGTTCTTCTACTACGTAGGGGAAAAGAAAGTGAGCCTCTAAGAGAGAGGTAGTAGTACCACCCTAGTAGAGACACACACAAACAAGAAAGATTTTTCTAACATCTAGCAGATCATTCCAAAAATATGCAACGGTCATTGCAACCATTAAAACACATCCTCAATGTGATAAGCACTAAAATAACCGAAATAGCTCAAGTACTTTAGTACAGGTGAAAAAAACATGAATTACAACCATTCACAGAACAATATTACAAAATCCATGCATGAAGAACATGCTGGCCATCAAGCTTCATATATTAAGTAAAATTCCGAAGGCACATGTATACAACGACCACCACTGGCTCCAATAGTGGAGCGTTGGAGCCACTACTTGCTCCACAAATAACTAACTTGTCTCTCTGATGCGTTATGGGGGGGGAGCCAAGGTGAAAAGTCTTTTACTTGTACAATGAGGGTGTATATATAACCAATGGGGTGATCCTTCACCTCCCTTGTGACTCTTTGATTACCCTCATGACTGTTTGAATTCCCTATGAATTTTTGACTTTACATGACTCTTCATATTGTGTACATTGTTCTTTGGACTTCCACTTTAAAAAACATTTTCGAATAAGAATTTACTGATCTACAAAAATGATGTGGCATATGATGACTCACGACATGACATGCCATGACGGGACATGACACTGACGACATGGACTGCTTGTTGTATGTATTCTTGAGGATGATCTCTTTTCCACCTCCATATGGCTAAGAGATGAAACGCCAAAACTATGGGCCCTGTTTGGGTAAATTGTTACATCAACTTCCCGGGGACATAAATTTGGCATATGATCTCCATTTGACGTGCAAAATACCTCGTTAGAAAGATCTATATGAGGAATACAACTTTCGAGTGACAAACATTGATTAAAGACTCATGTTGGCCACAATTTTCCCCAAAAATGTGGTTTATGGCCTCAAAACGAATCCAGAAGTTCAGGACCTGAAAAAATGCCAAAAATAGTAACCTATGCTACAATTAAGGAAACCAAAAAACTCAAAGAAATAATAGTGGGGGTCCAAGTGGAATAGGTGGGTGGCCACCATTATCCATTTGGATCAAAATATTTATCGAATAATTTTCATTCCTGTTATCAAGTTTACAATAAGCGTTTTTTCTTTTGTGCATCATAAAATGAATAAAAACAAAAGCCTTAAACAATTTTTTTCTTTTTTGAACACTTAATTCAGAGGTCAGGTCCAAAATCATTTTGTATGAAAAAAATACAACCTTTTCCATCAGAGTAGCAACACGGGGTGACTAAGATTTTTTTTTTTTTAATAGATAATTGACCGGACCTCCTGACCTCAACATTGCTCGACTGTCAAAGTACCCAACCTAATGAAACCAACCCACTATGGTATAGTTGGGGTCGCAATAGAACAAATGAATCATAAAAGAAAAAAAACACATGATTTTCTGACCTCCCAACTGTACGATCGACCCAATAAAAAAAAAAAAATTTCCTTACAGTCTAAACAGTAATCATGTAATTTTTGTGCTTTGAGAATCAATTACTGAAAGTATAGTATTATTTATTTATTTGTTCTGCAATTTTTTGCAATGAAACATATAATTTAAAAATTCACAGAATAATTTGCATTCTTGTAATTAGGTTTACGAGAAGGATTTCTTTCTTTTGTGGATCAAAAAATGTATAAAAACAAAAGCCTTAAACAATTTTTTTCTTTTTTGAAGACTTAAATCAAAGATTAGATCCAGAAAGATTCTGTAAAAAAAAATGTAACCTCCTGAATACCAACTCGGGGTGAATACAAACGCATACGGTCCGAACTCCCGACCTTGGACTAAGTGGATTTAAACACCACTTTTATTATGATATTATGCAACTATTACTATGTCCTCCGAACTCTCAATTATTTTCCTCGCTTCTTAGACCTTGCAGATAATCCACTCCTGATGTCTAATAGTGAAGACAAGGATGCAATGGGTCAAAAAAGAAACAAGAATGAGTTAAGGAGGAAAGGTATTTTCTTTATTTACAAGGGGCCTTGGGATTCTAATCACTCATGCATAGGTAAAATGGAGAATATGATAGGGTTCAAGAAGCAGAGGATTCCTTTTGACAATTCTGATGAGGATTCTTCCACTATAGTTGTGTTGATTTATTTTCACTGTAATACCTTTGAAGAGATTGAACAATCACATGAAGATGTTGATAGAAAATAATCGATGCATCCATGTTTGTTGGTTTAAAATTATGAGCACTAGATTGATTTGATGTGTGAGGTTGAAGATACTTATTAAGACTTGAGGGATGAGCCGCTAGTGATGATCCAACATGGAAAGAACTAAGATTAGTGTGAACCTGACAAATATAGTACCCATTATGAGTCATTGGTGGAGAGCCAATTGAATTCTCAAGTTAGAGTCACGGTCAAGGTATTTGAGCATCCATATTTGGGCCCATCCCTTGATGAGGTGAAAATAGTTACAGAGGCATCCGAAAGGGCTTTAGAACTTCTAGATGGTAGCCAACAAGATAAGATTGATCTTTTTAGGAAAGGTATTATGGCATTGATGTAGAATATCGAGATAGTTTGAGGCACCGCCTCGCAACAGAAAAATAAAATGAGGAGGTTAGAGTTGTATTTTCTAAGTCAATGGCTAAGTTTTCCAATGTTGAGGGATGGCTAAAGCTCCTAGTAAGGTAGTAAGAAGAGTATACTTGTGATTTTTATAACAACTCTCGTAAGGATTAAATATATAGGTCTTGTAGTGCTATCAACCTACCTTTGTACATTGGAGAGAAGGTAGAGTTTTCTAGATGGACCTTTTTGGTTGACCAGATGGGTTAAAAGTTCATGTAATAAAGGTTAATGAAGGAAAAATTAAGACCAAAGTCATGGGACATGAATTCCAAGCCGAATGTTGGGAAAAACATCCTAGTGGGCATCAGTTGTTGTTCATTATGGCTAAGAAAATTGGAAAAGCCTTTGGAAAAGGAAAAAAGGCATTAATTGGTATTCATTTATGAAAATAAAGGAAAATAGGATAAAAGAGAGATGAAAGGTCACTGATTTTCATGAGACGAAAATTAAAGGAAAAATGATGGAAAATGAAGAAAATAGAGGCCTCAATGATAAAAACGATAATGAGGATAACTTTCCAACATTTTTTCAGTTATTAATTTCCAAAAATAATATGTCCATATATAATTTTCTTTAGGTCCACCTGACCTTTAGGTTTGTTCACAATTTATAAAAAGAAAAGAAAATAGGGATATTACATAGTTCCCCTCTAAAACAAAAACACTTTCCTCGGTGTTGCAGATCTTTGTATTTATTCACTAAACAATGATGGGTATGTTTCTTTCATCACATCTTCCCGCTCCCAAATAGCTTTCTTAGATGAAAAGTGCTTCCACTGCACTTTCACCCGAGCTATTGTTCTATTCCGAAGCATGGTGTCTTCCCGCACTAATATACGAAGTGGTTCTATAAGAAACTCCCCTTCTATTTCCACCTATATCACAATCCAGTCAATCACGTGAGTAGGGTCATGTACATACTTCTTCAACAATTAAACATGAAAAGAAATTATGAAATTTAATATTACTAGGTAGAGACAATTTATAAGCTACTCACCTCACTCTCTCCAAAACCTCAAAGGGTCCGCAGTATCAAGGTGATATTTTAGCACAACTGCTGGCATGCAATCTACTTTTGCGAGGTTTAATTCTTACATACACATGATCTCTAGCTTTGAATTCTCTATGAATTATATTATTATCCGCATAACTCTTCCCATGACCTTGAGTTACTTTAATATTCTGCTGAATTTGTTTCACAGTCTCTTCCATCTCATGTAGATCTTCTAGTCCAAGAACCAATTTTTCCTCTAGTTGACTCCATCTAAGTGGAGTGTGGCATTTTATACCATATAAAGCTTCGAACATACTAATTTTAATGGAAGTCTGATAGTTGTTAATGTAAGAAAATTATGCCAAATGGAGAAAGCCTTCCCACTTAGTGGGTATTTCCATCACATACATGTGCAGCATGTCTTCCAATATCTGATTTGTTCTCTCTGTCTATCCACCTGTTTGAGGATGGTAATCTGTACTAAACTTCATCTTTGTCCCCATTCCCCCAAACAAAGTTTTCCAAAAATTAGATGTAAATTTTGCATCTCTATCAGAGAATCATTTTTTGGATTCCATGGAGTTTAAATATTTATTTCATGAATACATGGGCCACTTTTGTTGTGCCAAAAGTGGACTTGACATACAAAAAATGTGTTTCTTTAGTTAATGTGTCCACTACAACCATAACTGAATCATGTTGGTACTTGGTACGTGGAAGTCCTATAATAAAGTCCATTGATACCACTTCCCACTTCCATTCTAGAATAGGGAGAGGATTCAGTAGACTTGCTGGATGATTATGTTATACTTTAACTTGTTGACACTCCAAACATCTTGCCAATTAATCAACTAGCTCCTTCTTTATTCCTGGCCAAAACATGTTTTTTCTCAAGGCTGTTATTATATTTTGATATCGTGGATGACCTGCATAAGGTCTCTTATAGTATTCATCTAAGATTTCATGTTTTAAAGTGGATACATTCCAAATATACAATCTTTGCTTGTAGTTGATCAGTCCTTTCTGATTTAAAGTAAATCTTACAATTTCAGCTTGTTGTAAGTTTTTATGCAATTTTACATATTGAGGGTCTTGGAATAATACTTCTTGATTTTTTTCTTCAACATCAAATTTTACACTACTACCTGTATATGTAAAAATTTAATGAGAATGTCTACTTAAATCATCAAAAATTCTATTTTCTTTCCCTTTTATGTGTTTCATTTCCATATCAAACTCACCGAGGAAAGCTAACCACCTTTCTTGTTTTACATTTAAATCTGATTGGCTAAAAAAATACTTGAGACTTATATGATTTGTCATTAATATAAATTTCTTTCCCAACAAATAATATCTCCACACTTTTAGTGCATGTATAACAACAACCAATTCCAAGTCATATACTGCATGATTATGTTCACGTTTCTTCAATTTTCGAGACTCATAAGCTACTACTGCATTATCTTTTAGCAATACGCCTCCCAATGCTTCTATACAAGCATCAATACACACAAAAAATTTCTTAGTTGGATCAACAATTATTAGGATAGGTGCAGTAGTTAATTTACATTTCAGTTGTTCAAAACTATCTTGACACTTGGCTGTCCACTCAAATTTCACTCCTTTTTCTGCAATGATGTGATGGGGTAAGCCAATGCAGAAAATCCTTCCACAAATCTACGGTAATATTTGGCAATATCCACAAATAATCGTATTGATGGTACATCAATGGGTACATTCCAATTCAATATTTATTATACCTTTTCTAGATCTACCGCCTATCCATCCTTAGAAATGACATGTCTCACATATTGAATCTTGGGTTTGTAAAACTCACATTTGTTGAGTTTTGTATACAATTGACATTCTCTAAGGGTTTGCATCACTATTCTAAGATGTTCTTGGTGTTCTTCTTCATTTTTTGGTTATATCAAAATATCATCACTAATCCTTATGCAATTTTTTTCTATAAATTCAACATTTCACCCCTTTGCTCCACACTAAACACCCTTTCTTATTATTCAAGAATAGTTGCATCATGGCTCTTTGGTTCTGTACCACACAACGCCTTTAGAAGATATTTTTTCACTCTCCCCAAATACCAGGTGTGCTACTGCATGAACTATCTCGAGCTAATCCTCTTGATTGCGACCTAGATCTAAATAAGCACCTCGCCACTTTGTTTAAGTCATACTAAGACGTTCCATGGCATTACCCTTTTTGAGCTTGGGTGATAGTTTCATTGAAGAATTACAATCCCATGGCACTTCTATGCCTTCGGGTAGGGAATTCCTTGCATGGCAATGTAGGTGCTCTTACAACTCTTATCTGACAGAAGCCTGACACCACCTTACAATGGGCTTCCACCTAACCTGCTACACGCCAACTATTCCAAAATGCTCACGAACTCTCTCAACAGCTCCTCAAGACTACTCATGGGTAGCCGGGGAATTTGTATATTGACAAAGGTTTGTGACCCTCATTGTTACACCAATTTTTGGTCATCTAACCTATTACTATTAGATGGACTAAAGTACACCATGCAAGACCAATTTTACCATAGTAAAATTGTTTTCACTATGAAAAATAATTTAATAACCCATAGTTTATTAAATTATTTCTAGTCTAAACAGGAAACCCCATGAGGAATAATTAAATAAATCCTTATTTGTTTGATTTTCCTCTAGGCATTGTTTGATTTTCCTCTAGGGACAATTAACTAAACCACTATTTAATTAATATTCATGGTCATATTTAACCCAAAACATGAGAATTAATTAGATAAATTATTATTTATCTTATTATTCTCTAGGAATAACTATTTAAATCATTATTTAATAATATTCCTTGTTGAATTTGACTAAATCATTTTTAAAAAATTAAATAAATCATTATTTATTTAATTATTCCTTAACCTCATCCTTGAAATAATAAATAAATCATTTATTTATTTATTATTTCTAAATAAAGGGATTTAACCAATTCTAAATTATTTTCCCTCCACCAAAAATAATAAAATATTCCAAGTAAGTTGGATCTAGATTTGGTTAATAATATTTTAATTATGCACCAATATCTAGACTAACTCAATATTTTATTATAAATAGAAGGGTTTTTCCATTCATTCACTACCTTTTTGATCTATACTTTTGGTCTGACTTTGATCCTCCATCATTGTCATATTGTTTCTACTTTTTCTTGTGAGCTCCCTTTGAGTTCTATTTTGTCTGGGTTTTCTGCAGCATCAAGAGAGAGAGAGATCTTGGATCTGAAGTGCTGAGGACATACAAGAACCCATCCCATTGAGGGGGAATGGTAACATCTTTCTGTGTTCCCTTCCAAGGTGTCATGACTCATAATACAAAAAAATCTTTATAAATTCTTGTCTTGTCTATTGGATGTATGGAGCAACTCTTGTTTATTTTCGTTGTTTAATGTCTTTAACTGCATAGATCTGGATTTTTGTAGCATTTATTATGATCACCTACTGCAGATCTAAGGAAATTGATAGCCACATTTGATGTTAGGGTTGTTTTTAATGCACAACTAAAGTGATATTTTTTCGTACACTTGCGATTAGAATTCACCCTAACAACTGACGACTCCACAAGGGTTTTTAATTATGGTCACTGTCATTTTTTAGATTCTTGCATGACCAACTGCTTCAACCACTAGGGTTTTCCTTTAGCTTCTTATTTTGCATTCCTTGATGTTGTTTTTAACCTTTTTGACCCTAAAAGAGTAAAAATTCTAACTTTTGTGTGTTTCTGGGCCATTTGCATAGGTAACAGGTATCAACCATGACAAAGATGAAATTTTTTTCTGAAACCTGTCGCCGAGACAGCTGAAAGTGCAGGTCGCACTTTTTAGCCCAAAACCTACAACCTCAGTTCTCAGGTAGTGGAAAACTGCCCAAAAACCATGACCTCAATAGAAAATAGGTCAGTACCTGCGACCTCAACTTTTTTGTGAGATTTTTCTGTTATTTTACAGAGTTTGTCTGGGGCACTGTTCAGGGTTCTCTGACCTCCGCCTTTACCCATCTTGGACCTGTACTTGATTATTTTTACTCGTCGAAGTAGGAATCAAGCCTCTTAGGGCTTCAATATGCTTCCACCTTTTTAGGAGGAGTTTAGTTGAAGCAGGTCTTCTGAGATTTCAGTGTTTTTCAGTCATTTTTTTATATCTATACCTATTTTTCAGATCCATTTCAGATCGGTTATTTTTCCATCCAAACCACCTCTTTTCAGTTTTGTTTGGTCCTCCCTTTAGGGTCCCCTATGTTTCCATTTAGGTTGTAGCCTTTCGCCACCTATTTTTCAACATTTTCTCCTCTGGTTTCTTACTGTTTTCTGCAACTTTTTTCAGCAGATTTGACCTTTAGATCCATGTCCCTCTTGAACGTAGATCTATTGGGCATATTGTGTGGTTTAAGTAGATTTTTCCCACCCTTAGACTAGTTGTTTGGAAGCCCTCCTTTTTGGGTTTAAATTTATGCATCTTTAGCTATTTATTTTATTATCGCCTTCAGTTTTATTTATTGTCGCTTTTAGTTTTATTTACATTTATACAACATCTTATTTCTTCTCTCTATACACACATCCAGGCTTAATTAAAACTAACACAGTTATCACATACATGCGTACCTAAAACGAAGAGCGCATGGTTTACATTGCCAGACCAAGAATAAAACATTGTAATTAATTAATTAATCTGCACTTTCGTGCCCTTGTTTACCTCTCTTCCTTATTGGGTTCCGTGTATCTTTTCCATCAATGCGCCCCCAAGGCGTTTATCTCAGAGACTCCAAGGCTTTCATCCTCAGTTTCCATTAGGAAAAATTACTCCACCGCGTAGGGTCCGAGTTAGTCCTCCGCCGAGTCCCCATTTCGACTCTGATTATGGTTCATCGGGTTCTCCTTCTGTTCCTATCCCCGGTTCTCCTCCACCTTTCAGGTTCTAATGCTGGAGCCTCTAGTACTAGAGCCGTAACAGGAACGGTCCTGACTACTCCCTTACTTCCTTATATGGCAGGCCTAAGCCTTCTCGAGTTTAGTCAGTTGATTAATGACCCTATACACCATGATCCAGGTTGGCCTGCTATGCCAACCAAGCTTCCTTCAGATATCCCTAAGTTTGAAGGAAATGCTGGAGAGGATCCTACCAACCATGTTCGTTCTTTCCACATGTGGTGTTCGTGCCACTCTATCATTGATGACTCTATCCGTCTTCAATTATTCCAGCGTATGCTTATTGGAGAAGCTTTCAAGTGGTATGTCGACCAGGCCACTGCCTCTCATGCTACTTTTGCGACTTGCAAAGGTGTTTCTGTCCTACTTACAACTTCCCCTTCTCTATGACACCGGTACCAAACTTTTGACCGCTTTTCATCAAAATTTTGCCACCCGCCTATCTGACCATGTTCAAGAATGGCGCAGAAAGAAGAGCTTATGTCGAGCTCCAGTTTTCGAAGACCGTGTCTACATGGACTAGTTTCTAATATCCCTTTTTCTCTCTATTGATAAAGATGTCGCATCTCACTTTCCTCAGACTGAGGAAGAATCCCTCCAAGTTGCGTTGAAATATGACTTGATCTACTCGCAATCTGGTTATTTTTATACCGTCTTACCTGATCTTCCTAGACCTGGTGGTGCCAGCACACCGGGGGCATCTCATGCCAT
Organism: Pinus albicaulis; assembly: GCA_034641835.2. Classification (NCBI taxonomy): domain Eukaryota; kingdom Viridiplantae; phylum Streptophyta; class Pinopsida; order Pinales; family Pinaceae; genus Pinus; species Pinus albicaulis. The sequence continues at coordinate 910,646,005 of CM076576.1, read as the reverse complement.
GGACGGTATCGTTGAATCCCTTTCACAACTGTACACTCATCCTTCTATGGGTTATGGTTTCTCTCAAGGAGGGGCCAACTCCTCTAGCACTTTTCCCCCTCCCGACAACATGTATCTAGGACATGACATGCCTCACAAATTTTCCCAACCGCGTCCTCCAATGCCAGGGACTGCTATTTCCCAACCTGTTTACCCCAATTTTTCTCAACCTCCTTACTATCCGTATCCACATCCAGATGCTCCATCTCCTCCAACACAAGCACCTCAGCCTCCCATGCCTTCTCAAGCTCCGCAAAAGTAACCACCTCGCCCTCAGGGTCAAGTGTATGCGCAACAGAGTGCGACTAATTCTCCTACTCCCAAACAGAAGAGGAAAGGCAACCATAACCAACCCGCTCAAGGCAATCAAGGAAAAAATCCCTAAGGGAATACATCTAACACTGCAACTCTGCAACAGGGTGATCAACCCAAGCAGAACAAGCCTCTTCATACGAATAATCCTTGTTCTTGTTGCGGTGTCCATGGTCACTATACCCATGATTGTCCACTTTTACCTTAGATGCGTCAACTATGGGAAGCTCAAGCAACATCTCAAGGACAACAAGCCTCTGCTTCAGTTCCTCCTAATGCTGCACCTACTCAATAGGCTGTGTTTACCAATCCTTTCCCCCAGCAAGGATATGTGGCTACCCAACCCCCTGAAGGTCAAGCAGCTGCTCAACCTCCTCAGTCTGGTACCTCTGATTACCAGATCCTTATGATGCAATCTAACCAGGCCAATACCGCCGATCTCAACCTTCAGACTCGATCATGCTAGTACACTAAGCCTCCCTCTACGTCCGCAACCGAGCCCCAGTCCTCAGGTCCCAAAAAGCCAATTTCGACACCCAGTAGTCCTTTACATATCCCTCAGCATAAGTTAGAGGTACATACCAAGATCCCCAAAGGACCGTTACACCGAAACGCTACTTCCGGTAAATCCGCCCACACCTACAGTATAGTAGATGACTTGGCGCAATCCCCTGCCGCCATGTCAATGCTGGAAGTCCTCCAGTTGTGCCCTTCACAACGTAAATATATACTAACTACCATGGGCACTGTGTATCCTTCAGATGATCGTTTGATTGTCTTCGATGATGACAAGTCAGAGCATCCACCCTTACTTGCATCCGTTGCCTTCCAAATACCTGTCAAGATCCAGAATGCCAACGTCTCCCGATGTATCATTGACGAGGGGGCATCCACCTGCGTGATGTCCACTTTTGTTTGGAAAAATCTTGGATCACCCGAGTTAGCCCCTTCCACGATCACCCTTCGTGCATTGGATGGCCACTCTTCCCAACCCCTTGGCATGTTTCGCAACTGTCCTATTACTCTTGTGGGAAAAAATTTTTGTGTTGACATTGAAGTCATTGATGCCCCCTTAGACTACATCATTCTATTGGGTCATAGCTATACTTATGTGATGTATGTTGTCCCATCTACGGTTCACCATAAGATGTGCTTTCCTCACAATGGAAAGATCGTCACTATAGATCAGCTGACATATTACGAATCAAAGTCTCAAACCTCTCCAAAGTCCATTATTTCTTTGGTGGAAAATAAACAAACAGTCGAACCTCCGACCAGTGTCTCACCCAGAGTCTATAAATATTCCTCTCTGCTTGTTTCATTCCTTGGTGTTGAGGAGGTAAATCCCCTCTGCGGACAGAGGCGATCCCTACTAGCCCAGATCGGGTCTAGCAACAATCAAACACGCTACAGTGCAGGTTCCTAATCGTAAACCGACTTGCGAGGAAGGCTTACCTGGAATCCAACGCTGTTGTTTGTAAAAGAGGTGGTGCTCCCGTTCCTTTGCCCTGGAAGATCACAATCCTCACGATCTCCATGGTCGAACACCTGCACATGCAAGAAACAACACAAACGCAAGCATAAAATCCAGTATATACAACTATATGTCAGTCAAAGAGGACATAACTCATGAACATAATCAAGAACAAGAGTGGAACCATAACCAATAGTCGTTTATCATTAAAGAGTCAAAAGAAGAATACAACCAAAGCTTCGATGCCGAATTCTCCTTTAGCGGGTCGTCAGCAGAACATGTCTCGATAAAGCCTGTCAAGGATGGGACAAGCCTCTCTCTCCGGATACTTGGAAATAGTCTCCTTGCTTGGATTTGGCCTTAAGGGAATCAAGAAGGATCTTGCAACATAAGGATGTGAAAACTCTTGGAACTTGGAGATTAGCTTACAATGAAGATGAGCAAGCTTTTATAGAAGGAGGAAGGGGAGTTGGGATCCCTGTAATTATGGGATTGGCCCTATCATCAAGGAAGCTTCCATGAGAGGTGGAAAACCACTTCCTCTCTATGGAAATCCGTAGCCAAACCTCCCAACTCAAGATAGATATCTGTCCAGGAATTTGTTAGGACGAAACTTCCGCCTTTTATTTTTAAAAAACACCTCTTAATATGGTTGGCGTGGGTGCGGCTCTATGACAGAGCGCCAATTGGCGCACCCTATTTAGAGGATTTGCTCCCTTGGCGCGAGGGCTGAACTGTGGAACCGCGCTAATGGAAAAAGAGCTATTTGTAGGGTTTTTTGCAGGGAGATGTCTTCAGGGCAATGAAAGCTCATCTTCAGAGGGATGAAATGAAAGTATTTTCAAGTCTTGTCTCTGCTCACAGGTCACGGAATGAGCCCTCCAATGTGCGGGATGGGGATTGTAGGGACGGTGACAAATTGATGTGTAACATATGCCCCCTAAAGCATGAGGCCCGAGAGAGAGAGAGGGGTGAAATGCTTTACGAGAACATGCCGACTGAAAACACCGCCATCGGAAAACCTGCGGAGCGAAGTACAACTGATGTCTCAGATACATGATATATATGCGTGGTATGGGCGCAGCCATCCATAACAGAGTATAAAATAATCCAGATCCAAGGCATGGACGCAGCCATTCAATAAGGATTGATAAAATATACTCAGGTATGGTCGCAGCCATCCAATCAGCGAGTCATGTAAATAATCATAATAATCCACAATATCGCAGCCTGGATTATAACAGACACAATCCAGGGTCTTGCGCTCCATCTCGACCAGAACAAAGTACAAGTTCAAGCATGCGAATATGTGAGCTGAAGTCGAACATGCAATAACATCGCCTGATTACCAGCCAATGATGAAAGCTGTTAACAGATGCGAGAGGAACCACCAATAATGACAATGGCTCTCAAGGTACTATAGGTACAATCTACGGTGTGCGAATCAATGAGCTGGCGTCGAACACCCATAGAATCACTCGATCGGAGGCCAATGATGAAAACCTCACGTCGAATGCGACGAACCTGCCATTGAGGCATGCAGGCTCCAAGGTACCATAAGGGAGTCTCTAGATAAACTTCCTGGATAATGGGCTGAAGTCGACAGGAAGTGACCTTGATCAAAGGTGGGCCATAGTGTTTCCCACATCATCGACACGAGACAGAGGAACATGATGTTTTTTGTGAATCAAGATCAAACGAGAATCAGAGGGAGGTTGATATTTGCAGAGGTCAACTTCTCTTGAACATATAAACGACACAACAGTGGACTTGGAAGTATTTGACATCAACGGATCAGAGGTCATGTCGACAAGGAAAAGAACAGATGAGAGGTCAAAAGGGATTATCCAAACCCACAGAGGTAAGTGAAGAATGAGATGAGATGTCCCCAACCCGACACGAATGCAGACAAGTGCCATGTTCAAGAGCGACATACTGCCGACACGAAAATGATGCTGGTTCCATTTTCCCCCACCATTTCTGGCGATTACCCCAATTATTTTTGATAACAAGCTTGAAGGGGATAACATATGCTTGTAATATAAGTCCGCCCTTCGGGCGAATCCATCCTAGTACATTTAACGAGCCCTAGGAAGGAGGAAATCGGAGAACGTCATTTCGACTGAATCCAATGTCATCAGGGTTTAACGAGTCTGACAAAGAGAAAACTTGGCGTCTTTTCATATTTAGAGAGTTTGAAAAGACAGCAGAAAAGTAAACTCCAAAGCTCCCTTTTCGTAAATAGTTCCTTAGATCCGAAAAGGTAGAAAAAAATATCCGAGAAAACCTCCTATTCGCGATAGGCTAGGGTATTATTTTTTCGTAAATAATCCATCCCAGCCCAAAAAAGGGGTAAACTTATACTGGGTAGATGTCGTTTCACAACCACTTTAACGAGATCAAAATGACAAGGAACTTGGCAATCTTTTCATGTTTAGAGAGTCAGAAAAGAGCTGAAAGTTGACTTCACCTAGAGGAACGAGTGGTATCAAGGGTAGCAACTGGTTCCGGTGATGGTGGAACTGCTCTGAACAAATAAAGGTCAAGAGGCTGGATAACAAGACCACTCATCGCAGCGGTTCCTCAGGAATGGGTAAAACAACCAAGTGAAGGCATATGATCGGCCAAGCAGATAGTGACGATGGAGTGAGAAAACCAAGGCTCATCTGACAAAACAGGCTAATAAAATAGCAATCACAAGGGGTAAAATGGATGGTTTCATTTTTACACAAGCTTGAAATTAGGAAACTCTGCTTGAAGTTGGTTTCATTTTTACACAAGCTTGAAACAAAGATAAACTATGCTTGAAACCAGTTTCATTTTTACACAAGCTTGAAACTTAAATAAACTATGCTTGAAAAACTAAGCATGACCCCAGCATGGTGACTCAATTCGAGGTACATGCCCCCCAAGCTTCAATCCATATGAAAGGCAGATGGAGTAAAGGTTCAAATTATGAGATCAAAAGACTCAACCGGTATTTTACGAGAACTTATCAAAGACTCGAATTGAACAGGAACGTGTTTCATTATTTTAACGAGGTTGACACATTAAAAGAACTATCCTCAGACACCCTTTTTTCATTTTTTAAGGAGCTTGACACAAGACAAGGAACTCTGCTCCGAAGAGCTTGTTTCATTTTTTAAGGAGCTTGACACAAGAAAACAAACTGTGCTCCGACAAGCTTGTTTCATTTTTTAAGGAGCTTGACACAAGAAGACGAACTGTGCTCCGACAACCTTGTTTCATTTTTTAAGGAGCTTGACACAAGGAAACGAACTATGCTCCGACAACCTTGTTTCATTTTTTAAGGAGCTTGACACAAGGAAACGAACTATGCTCTGACAACCTTGTTTCATTTTTTAAGGAGCTTGACACAAGGAAACGAACTATGCTCCGACCGACCTCATCATAATGAACAAGAAGTCATCGCTTCCAAGAGTTCCACTCCTGATGGAAGGAAAACATCCTGGAAGTCAAGACCCAATGCCCCCAGCACCTGATGCACAATGGCACTATCACTGAGTACAGGCACGGGGTAGGTAGCCACATAGTTGACTTGCAGTGGGGCAGATACAATGGGTGGATAAAAACCAGGAAGGGATGATGGCGGGCCAGCTACCATATCAGGGCCAAAGAATGAAAGCTGATCAATGGTCACGATCCGTCCTTCATGCGAAAAACAGACCACACGCAAAAGGGAGGAGACAAGCGCTCCCATGGCATAGGTGTAATCGCGCCCCAAGAGAAGATTGAAATCCAAGGGGCCTGGAACAACCATCACGTCCATATGGACGGTTTTACCTCCCAAAGTAACAGGTAACCTTGGAAGGATCCCTAACGGTTGACTCGTTCTTCTGTTAAATGCCAACAGATTCTGCGTAACAGGTGCAAGCGGTGGCGAACCGAAAGCTTGCCAAGTAGTCGAGGATAAAATACTAACAGACGCGCCTTCATCTATAATGGTGCTGGGTACGACCAGACCAAAAGCCTGGACTGTGATCTCGAAAGGCACATAAGACGGAAGGTGGTATCCTGCAAATCGACTCCAATCGAAGGATGCAACCAAAATACTTGGAGGGGCTACCATCAAACCGAGATGGTCTTCCCCTGGTGTTACGGAAGAAGAAGGAGCAACCTCCATGACCTCCATCTCAAAGGCGGGAGGAGTATCCTCCGAGACCTCCATCACGAGAGGCGGAGGAGCAGCTTCTTGAGGTATAGGGACAGGAGAATCTTTCTCCAAGTCCAAGGAATTTGAAGAAAAAAGAAGAACATGAGGGGTGTGAGGTCCACTCTCCACGGAAAATACCTGGTGCACCGCAGACGAGGCCAGTTCAACCAATCCCACGACCAATGGTTGGTCAGGGACGGATTCCTGAATTTGAATTTCCGAGGGAGAAGGATCGACCAAGGATGACTCTTGACCAATCATAGGATCAACTGGAGGACTCAAAGAAAGCCGTTTATAACCAGCTTGGAGGCATGGTGTAGAAACAGTTGAGTTGTCCAAGACTCTCTTGGCTTCATCCATATACAGACAAAGGTGGATGGCATGGTGCCCTTCACACAACTTACAGGGATTGGTGAGCTTACCCTGTTTCTTAGGAGCTTTACTAGCACTAGCTGAAGACGTGCCCCCAACCTTACTCCCGGAAGCCAAAGGTAACGGCGGACGACCATTGGACCATTTTTCAAGTACCTTGGGAATGCCAGGGCAGTCTCGAAGAAGATGGTCTCCCATGCACAACATGCAAGGGAACTTGACTTTCCGTGGAGGGTTGGGAGGTTTATCGACGGAAGGCTTCTTAGGCGCAATAGGCACAGAGCTAGCCTCTCCTTTATCGGACTTCTTCTTCTTTGTCTTCTTCTTCTTCTTCTTAGCCACCTGGTTACTCGAATCCAAACTTTCACCAGGCGAAGTAGAAGAGGAGGACGAAAAAACAGGCGAAGAAGGGGAGAGGTCCACCTTAGAATCAACATGATGTTGTTCAGGCGGAGGAACTGATTGAACAGTAGTCGGGACATTCAGGACCACAGAGGTTGAGAACAACCAAACAGGAAACCCAACAGTTAACCCAGGAAGGGACAACGTTGCCATATAAGGAGCACCAACATTTCCAAAAGGAGGAAAATGACCAGGATTCCCGTCAGAGGGGATTCCTTGGTTGGTGAACTCTGGAAAAGTTGCCATCAACAACTCAAAACCGCACACGGGCTAAAAACCCAGGCACACAATCAAACAGCCAACAAGCAAGATCTAACAAGGCGTGTGATTGCGGGTGATTAATTTTTTACCACATTGAAACTTTAGAAACTTCACCGTTTCATGTTTTAAGAGTCGAGAAACGGTTGAAAAGGTGACTTTATCTCTTTCAGATTTGACACAAGCGTGAAAGGACAAGCGCTTAGTGATCCTTTCAAATTTAAGGAGTCAGATAGGATCAAAATGACTACTCAGGAATGCTAGGTAAAGGGTGTACCAAATAACCGTGAACTGCAATATACACCTTGGTTTCAAAATGAAAGAGAAATCAACCAAGGACTTCCCGTACATGTAGGCAATCTCCCCGAATGTTGTGTCCGGTGTATCACGGGTATAGGGCGGCAGACTCGGCTTCCTATGGATAAAGGATTGAAACCTAGTGGGGTCTCCCTTTATATACGCGACGATACGGGGAGCACAAGTCCGTACTAGTGCTGTCTAAAGCCAAGAGGTGAACGACAACTACTAGGTTTTAAGACGCCGGAACACGTCTCTAGCCTAGACCTCTAAATGTGTTTCGTTAGATTTCAATGCTGCCTTAGTGTAAATTGAGTAAATTTTAAAGTTTATCTTCGATTACGTTTCAGTTTTCAGGCCCTAACGAATGTGATGTCTCAAAAATCTCCTAAATGCAAAACTACATGCCACAGTATATCATTTCGTTCGATGAAAGCTAGCTACAGAAAAGTTGAGAGCTTTTTACACAAACAAAATGATCAGAAGACAATCAGTGATATCTCTAATGCAGCTAATGAAACTAAAAACTTTTCTTTCAAAGTCACTATTTGTTAATAACACCGAAAAGATTTTAATCTGCACTAATCAATCAAAAGCAAAAGATTTTTTTTTTAATTTTCAATGTTTGATAGCTAGATGCACTAAAAAAACCAAAAAAAAATAAGAAGCAATTCGAGAAATGATAATAAGAGAGCAAAAACAAGCAGATTTCACTCAATGGCACAAACAATCAGATCTCAAATCGACCAAAAGTCTCTCAAAACCAAGAAAAGTCCCAAAGACACTAATGAGCCGTGTGATCTAGGCCCAAAATGAAGCAAAGAGAAATTCGAATGAAAATGAAATCAATCACTCAAAAAGCGCAATAAAATGATAGACAACTGTCAAACGAATGCAAGGAAGCAATCCCAAATTCGACTGAACGAACGAAAACCAAAAACTCCCAAGGGAGGCTCGACTCACAAAAGCACCTAGATGCCCTAGGGCTCGTATGCAAAATCGAAAGAAATAGGCAAACAACCAAAGGATGAAGGTTACAACCAGTCAAACTAGGCTCCAGTGCACTCAAACAGCCGAAAAAACAAGATCAAAATCACAAGTCAGTCTCAGAAAGCATGAAACATAGCAAACCCTAATAGCTCACAGGATTGGCGCGATTGTGAGCTTGAAATTAGTGCCAGAAAATCAATGGCGCGGGTGATACACAGGAAACCTGCACCAATGGGCGCGACTGTAACGCTGAAAAGCGCACCAGCCGAGTTTACTATGGAAAAATGAAAAACAAGCAATCTCAGACACATACAAGTGATGACAAGGCTAAAACAAAGCCAAACAAACAAGAAAAACCAGTCCAAAGAGCTAACCAAGCAAGCAAGGCCAAGAAATTGACCGAAAAGAGAAGACAATACTCCAAGTTGTTCAGTCCGTAAAATAAACCGGAGATTGACTGAAGCAGCGTTGATCTACTCCGCTAATGCAGAGCAAAAGCATTTCGAAGGCTATCTGGCTGTGCTTCAGGCTCCATCTATAGCTTACAAATCAAACAACAAGCTGATTCCCTAGCGGAGTCGCCAAATTGTTGAGGAGGTAAATCCCCTCTGCGAACAGAGGCGATCCCTACTAGCCCAGATTGAGTCTAGCAACAATCAAACATGCTACAGTGCAGGTTCCTAATCGTAAATAAACCGACTTGCGAGGAAGGCTTACCTGGAATCCAACGCTGTTGTTTGTAAAAGAGGTGGTGCTCCCGTTCCTTTGCCCTGGCAGATCACAATCCTCACGATCTCCGTGGTCGGAAACCTGCACATGCAAGAAACAACACAAACGCAAGCATAAAATCCAGTATATACAACTATATGTCAGTCGAAGAGGACATAACTCATGAACATAATCAAGAAAAAGAGTGGAACCATAACCAATAGTCGCTTATCATTAAAGAGTCAAAAGAAGAATACAACCAATGCTTCGACGCCAAATTCTCCTTTGGCGGGTCGTCAGCAGAACATGTCTCAATAAAGCCTGTCAAGGATGGGACAAGCCTCTCTCTCCGGATACTTGGCAATAGTCTCCTTGCTTGGATTTGGCCTTAAAAGAATCAAGAAGGCTCTTGCAGCATAATGATGTGAAAACTCTTGGAACTTGGAGATTAGCTTGCCATGAAGATGAGCAAGCTTTTATAGAAGGAGGAAGGGGAGTTGGGATCCCTATAATTATGGGATTGGCCCTATCATCAAGGAAGCTTCCATGAGAAGTGGCAAACCACTTCCTCTCTATGGAAATCTGTAGCCAAACCTCCGAACTCAAGATAGATATTAGTCCAGGAATTTGTTAGGATGAAAATTCCGCCTTTTATTTAAAAAAAAAAACTCTTAATATGGTTGGCGCGGGTGCAGCTCTATGACAGAGCGCCAATTGGCGCGCCCTCTTTGGAGGATTTGCCCCCTTGGAATGAGGGCTGAACTGTGGAACCGCGCTAATGGAAAAAGAGCTATTTTTAGGGTTTTTTGCAGGGAGATGTCTTCAGGGCAATGAAAGCTCATCTTCAGAGGGATGCAATGAAAGTATTTTCAAGTCTTGTTTATGCTCATAGGTCACGGAATGAGCCCTCCAATGTGCGGGATGGGGATTGCAGGGACAGTGACAAATTGCTGTGTAACACCTGGTTTCCCCCCTCTTATCCCTGACCCTAGCTCGTCGAATGTTTTCATGATGGTCTTAATGTGACCTCAAATGGTCTGGTTCAACTAGTTAGCAACCTAGCCTTTTGTAACCTACTCCTAGTATTTTGACTCAGCCTTCGAGACCTCCTCCTCAAGGCCCTTTATTTGTAGTTGGTGTCCCTGATCCTATTTTTCCTCATGGAATGGTTCCCCTAGCCTTAACCATTTGGGAGCTATTCCGCCTGGCCATTACCCCTCCGGTTAGATATCATTTCTTACTCCCCCTTCCGGAGTATTTTTGGTACATGTTATGGCTACCTTGACCCTTCCCAACATGACCCTGGGGATCCCAGTCTGGTACAATGATCCCCCAACCAATACCCTGCTTGGTCAGCTCAAACCTTACACTGCTTTGACCTCGGTCCAACTGGTCGCTATGACCCCTCCCTTCGCTTCTGTGCCTCAACCACCTCAACAAGAATCTACTCCTGTTACGAAAGCCTCGGGTGAGTGGGGAAAAGCCCACAAAAGACACCTAAGGACAAGGTTGCCCAAACAACACCTTCTCCTCCCAAGCCTCCAAAGCATACAACTCTGTGTGCTTTGTGTGATGTTGTCGGTCATGCTACCCACAATTGTCCTGAATTTCCTCGTCTCAAACCCATGGTCAATGAAGCATTTCCTAAGTTTAATATCCCAGAAGTCCATGTTACTTTACCAGATTTAGCCAAGAAAATCAAGAATTTGCACACAAATCAACCTTGTGCTTTGTGTGACTTCCATTACCACTATACTCACCTTTGTCCCCGCCTCGATGATTTCCGCACCTCCTTTGGAGTAGTTCACCAATTCGAGGTCGAGCACAACAAGTCCATTTCTCCCCTACTTGCAAGTTTTTCTTCGGCAGAACCAGAGGACACATCCACTCCCATTGACATACCCCCTCTCGATTTCGAGATGACGGAGTCTCCAGTCACTATCCTCTACCTGTCATCATTTATGATATCTACGGTCAGGAAGACCCCTCTGGGCATCCCTTTCTGTTTCGCCTGACCTCCCTTCAGCGATCACCTTGGGCTTAACATCAATAGATTCTTCATCTACTTGTTCTTCAGTCACCCTCCATGACGATGCACATGTGAACCTCGTTTCTCATGATGATGAGTCAAGTATCTTCGCTGCATCACATGGTATTTCTTCCACCAATTACCCCATATTCTATTGGGATGACGACATTATGGAAGCATTTACCACCCCTAACTTTATCTATCCCCCCTTACATCGAAAACATGCATTCGAACCACATACACCTTGTGGTTATTACATTGACACCCACTATTTTGGTAAGGGGGCACCCATATTTGAGAGTCCAAGAGAAGAAATTCTCCACAACCCTCCTAGTGCATCTAGTAGTGTCGACTATAGTACCATTATTCTTCCCCATTTAGAAGAACCTCTAGAGTTCCATATCACTTCAGATCACTCTAGGGATGATCCACTTCATCATTCCTTCATCTTACATCAACAATCTAGTCCTTTAGACATTGTTGTTGACCAACCTCTATATTTTCTCAGTGAGCACTAGTTCATTATCTCCGAAGACACTCTTTGGTTAGTGACACCATGTATGGCACTCCAAAAACTCCTCTTGCTAGGGGCATCATTCCCACCTTTGAATAGCAGATCAGTCCCCTACATCACATATTCTTGGGGGCAGTATCCCATGCTTGGGGGCATGATGGCACCCTTGGCCACCTTCTCACTAGATTAACCAAAGTCTCAGCCTAGACACACTCGATCTATGTATAGTCAATTATCCTCCCATTCCTTGGATAGTTGGACCTATCAGCCTCTCTGGCGAGCCATATATCGTAGATGTTTGATACCCTATCTTCAAATATTCTACTATGTGATACCATACTTACCACTTGGTCCCTCTGTTTGACTTAGTGGGCGGGGATAATTCTAGACCTTCTCTAGCAGTTCATTCTCGTATTCTTTTCTTACCTTGATTCTTCACCAAGACCATCCTTCCAAGAAGCATTGATACCACCTTTAGAAAAGTAAGGTCACCTACCTAAAAGTCGTGGATCTTGATTCCAATGGTCGGTTTGTCTGTTATGATTGCTGCAAGATTTATGGCCTTTTCCTTCTCTCCACATTCACCACAGCTACACTTTCAAATGAATCAAATTGGAGGGAAATTGCCTTATTAAAAGAAAAACCCCAATTTTTCTTTTTCCAATTGTGACCAAACCGTAGCTCAGTTTGACGAACTGTTAGCACCGTTGGAAATATCTCACCGAGCACTCAAATGGGTATCCTTTCGTTTTTAGTGATTTGATTCTTCACCTGGAAGCCTTTTTTCCAAGAAGGGTCACTTCGCCGCTTCTCAAAATCGAATTTCTTCACTTGCGACACTTGTACTTGGGGCACCATTTTTCCTTCATACTTGTCGATGATCATGTCGATGTTCCTCGTGAGTATCCATATTTTACTCATGTTTTTATGATCCCCACCGGGCCTATTTTGTGTGGCAGCATCATCGAGTTGCCCTTTTTTAGAGAATCCGAGTTGAGTCATCATTGCATCCATGGAGTCTGTCCCAAGTTCCTTTTGTCTCCCATCATAGTCTTTTATCCTTCATTTCTTTGTACCTCCTTCGTGTCGCACATTTTGGCCTCTAGTCATATTTTCCCCTATCCCCTCCGGAGTCAATTCAGTAGCTGCCAGGTCATCCATGCCCTTTATGCTCTAACAAGGGAAGTCGTCAGCCCACTTCTCAATATCCCCCATTCCACCATCATCCCTGGTGTCAGTCTATAAGTCGCTCTACTATTATCCCTCATGTCTTAGTTGAGGATTCCTCATTGCCTCACCTATGGAGGACCTCCTTCTGTTGACATCAACTTATTCATTCCAGACGACAGGTCTAGAGGGCGGTGTACCTTGGTTCCAACTTCCACTCTTGTTCGATGCCTTGGATCAGGAAAAGGGACCCTTTATTGCCCTTTGAATTTATTGTTTCTCAGTTCCAGCTCCTCATGGCATGATCGAGATTTGTATACTTGATGATTTGGTGATTCAGCAGATTGTACCAGTGATTCTCGGGTGTGTGTGAGATGTTTCAGACCTCATGAGGGGGTGGCCCTTCAGGTAGCCCCCCCACATACCCAAATGACCTGTTTACTACAACCTTGGATGCAACTTCGTAGATTTTATGGTTCCAGCCTTAGCCGCTTGCAACACCTTTTAGTTTTCATGTATCATTCAGATTTTCAGAGCCCTTTCATATTTTATAGGGTCTCTTTGGTTGTTATTATATCTCATGTACTCAGATATTATTGTATAAGTCATGTCTGTTGTCCCAGGCACAGTATGTATGTGGGATCCATTATGCTTTTTATCTGGTCCATGTTTGTGCCAGTATGTACTATATAGCTCAGTCCCATTTTTGCTGGATGCACCATTATTCTTTGTACTTTGTCATCTCGGCAGGCATAGGTATGCCTCCCTCGCCTCATTGAGAACATGTACTCACTCATAAAAGAGACTTGTTGCACTTGTAAGTCTCACCTCCTCAAGGTCTTTTCCTCTCTCACTTCATTCCATCTTCTATTTCTCTCTCTCTAACCCCCCTTCGGTGTCTAGTGATTGTGTTCTTACAACGTACTTCGGTCATACGATTATCTCCTAACGCTTGCACATTGGGGAGCAATCCATTACACCAATTTTTGGTCATCTAAGTTGTTACTATTAGATGGACTAAAGTACACCATATAAGACCAATTTTACCATAGTAAAATTACTTTCACTATGAAAAATAATTTAATAACCCATAGTTTATTTAATTATGTTTGGTCTAAACAGGAAACCTCATAAGGAATAATTAAAGAAATCCTTATTTGTTTGATTTTCCTCTAGGGATAATTAACTAAAACACTTTTTAATTAATATTCCTAGTCATATTTAACTCAAAATATGATAATTAATTAGAAAAATTATTATTTATCTTATTATTCTCTAGGGATAATTATTTAAATCATTACTTAATAATATTCCTTGTTGAATTTGACTAAATCATTTTTAAATAATTAAATAAATCATTATTTATTTAATTATTTCTTAACCTCATCCTTGAAATAATAAATAAATCATTTATTTATTTATTATTTCTAAATAAAGGGATTTAACCAATTCTAAATTCCTTTTCCCTCGACCAAAAATAATAAAATATTCCACGTAAGTTGGATCTAGATTGGGTTAATAATATTTTAATTATGCACCAATATCTAGACTAACTCAATATTTTGTTATAAATAGAAGGGTTTTTCCATTCATTCACTACCTTTTTTATCACCTTTTGATCTATACTTTTGGTCTGACTTTGATCCTCCATCATTGTCATATTTTTCTACTTTTTCTTGTGAGCTCCCTTTGAGTTCTATTTTTTCTAGGTTTTCTGCACCATCAAGAGAAATATATCTTGGATATGAAGCGCTGATGACATGTAAGAACCCATCCCATTGAGGGGGACTCGTAACATCTTTCTGTGTTCCCTTCCCAGGTGTCATAATACAAAAAATTCTTTATAAATTATTGTCTTGTCTATTGGATGTATGGAGAAACTCTTGTTTATTTTCGTTGTTTAATGTCTTTAATTGCATAGATCTAGATTTTTTAGCATTTATTCTGATCACCTACTACAGATCTAAGGAAATTGACAACCACATTTGATGTTAGGGCTATTTTTTATGCATAGCTAAAGTGAGTTTTTTTCATACGTTTGCGATTAGAATTCACTCTAACACTCATTTCCAAGCTCTCTATGGTGGAAATGGACGCTCGTGCACAACAAAGGCTAAAGCCTATGGAAGTACCACAACAAGGCATGATAGACCCGAGAACATTCGCTTGATCTTTCACATACTGTTCACCTATCATCACAATATTTTGCAAACACATATCCTAATGTACACATTGACCGACTCTGTCAAACAAAGCATCTCTGTTATAAATTTGTACATTAATACAAAGGGTATTAGAACCCAATTCTTCTAACTAATCATTTTTTTCAATTGGAATAGATCGTTGACATCCTTAACTACATTTATTAAATTATTTATGATACAATTAAGCATTTAGGCAACATTGTTATGGGAATATTCTCCAGTATCAACTTCAAACACTCTCTAATTACTATTGTTTACTATACTACCTTATTTATTTTTTCATACAAGCATATGTCACATGTGCCCATGCATAATCATAGCCACAATTAATATATGAATCCGGAAACTATTGCTTCGCAATTGCATAAAATAAATATACAAAACAACACATATTGTAGTTAATGTTTATCCATATCGATTACAACGACAATGCAATATAACCCATTAATTTCAAATAGTAATCATACAATATTTATATTTTTTGTTTGCAGTGAAACTAAATATGGACCTCTATCCACATCCTCTCTTCCAAATGTCTCTCTTTCTTTTGGATCAAGCTTCTTGTCCCTCCATTACTACTGCATCCTTGCTCTTGCAGTCACTCCATAAATTTTATCCTCTTTTTCAACTTGTATTATCTAAAACAAGCACGAGCTTGAATATTTTCCTCAGATCGTTTAATTTCAGGAACCATCCCCTTTAATTCATGGAATAGTCAGCCTTTAATTCCTGTCGTCAAGTTCATGTCTCTTATTTTCACAATAAACTGTATCATCCCTACCAGGAATTCTCCATCCCTACCTCTAGAATCCATGTCCTCAGACTTAGTCACCCTTTTTTTTGTTATTCAAAATATTACAACATATGTACATTCTTTTTATAATGCAGCTCATGCTAGAACGTTGGGCGGGACTGTCACATAGATAATAAAATTCTTGAAAACTACTAATCATCAAAATCGCTTTTCTATTGTCTAATCTTGTTCGCTGATATGATGTAAAGTGAAGCAAATGTCAAAGTGATCAAACTGTTTACTTATTTGTTATAAGAAATCATTTTTCTATTAAAATAATAATTGTAAATATTAGTACGCAACCAAATGAAGTAGTCCAATTTTTTTTTCCTATTTAAATAAAAAAAAACAAAGACACAAATGTCATTTTGGAAAAATCTAAGTAAAATTAATTTTTGCAGTTTTTTTTTTCTCATCCCATGTAAATAAATACTAATAAAAATAAATTGAACTAAAAAAAAAAATGATATTATTAAAAGTTGATGTTTTTCTTGAATTAAGAATAATCTATAAAATTACACTTAGAAATTAAAATTCAATATCTTGAAATTAGAAATTAAAATTGAATAGTTTGGAATTAGTTTCAAAATAGTTGACCTTATTTTATCTTTGTTTTTAGGAATTATTTAGGCCTAAAATTTCTTTGTGTATATGAGCTTGAGCTATAAGTTCATCTTCTTCTTTGCACACAAAATTTTAACTAAATAAACTAAAAAATATATGCACACAATTTATATATACAAATAAGCAGTGACATACTACCACGGGACTCTTGTTAATTAACATATTTTCATAACGAACATAAACCTAATTTTACAAAACGAGTATGAGTGGCTGAATTTGTCGTGCATATGTATCTAAAATGTTCTTTGTTAAAGTAGTACCACTATCACCCACAATATTACATTTATATATGACTTGATCATCAAGAATTTATTGTCTCTCCCAAGAAAAATTTGTACGCACAACTGTGCAGGACTCAGGCCAAGAGTTAACAGATTTGGGTCTCGGTTTGGGTCGGAGGCATGCAGGGATAATTTAATTTCCTTCATGTATCGATGGTACTCACTAACTATGAGTTATTGGTGGTATTATGGTTGTATGTCAGGCATGATCCCCAAATAAGACCGAGTGGAATCCTAAGTCCATGTCATCTCGCACGAACTAACGACAGAATCATCATGGCATAATAAGACTCTAGCTCGCTCAACCAATCACTATTAAAAAAATAGAATTAAAATAATTAAAAAATAATTTATTTAGCTTTTATAAGGTCAACATTATCATTTGTTATTTAATCTTTGGTCATCTCAAACTTAATTGAACGTAAACGCATTTTCGAATGCGTTATACCCTGCGCGGTAGGGATAATAATAATTGTTTTTTTATGCCCAACTGTAACATTGTTCTTGTTAATTGCACTTGTATAGGCATAATAATTGTATGGAAACCAACCATATCCACAATAGGCTGCCTGCGTGTGTTCAAATCTTCTCAGCCCCAAGAAGGGAAAAATAACAAAAATGGAAAATTTTAGCGTGTATATTTTATATGTAAATCATATTCAAATGCATTTTCTATGAGAGTGTATTTGATGGAATACATGTCAACATAAACAATGGTAACATGCTCTGAGGTATTGGCACATTTTTTAGCTGCAAATTAAAAGTTTGGTGGGTTTAGTTATAAGCTACAACATAGTCATACTCATTCAGTTCTAATAAGGAGTATTCTTTAGTGCGATTTTTTGGAGTTTTCGGTGTCAGAATCCGGTGAAAAAATTGAGTTAAAATCTTGATTTTTGTTATTTAAACTAGTTTTTAAATTGTATATATAGATTCAGCACTCTAAAAAATCCCTAGGACATTTCAATTGTGCAAGTTACCTATCAAATTTTTGTTTTCAATAAATTCTTGCCAGATTTTAAAGAAATTAGACCGGAAAAATCCACCAGAAAAACCCTCAAAAAGTTGCACTAAAGACAACTCCGTTCTAATAACTCCATGCGAATGTCCAGAAAAGTTTGCAGAAAACATCCCAGAGATCCTGTATTATGAACCATGAAATTTCAAGCCCCTTACTAGTACAAATAATGAAAAATAACAACATTGCAATGTCCATTAGCTAGGTTTATAAATCTAAGATTCGAATGGTGAACAAGGTAGAAAACCATTTCATGTAGTAGTCACCTTCAGTTCAAGTTTCGACCTTGGATGCCCGCGGATCTAAGATGGATTGAAGAACATGATTGATTGTTTATATGTTCTATATGGTCATATGAAGGGACACAACCCATCCATTTATCAAGCTGACATCTAATTATATAAAAAATATACCAAGTATTAATTATTATTATTATTTTTAAAATTTTAATTTTATTTAAATAATTTGGACGAGCCAACACAACATTTATTAAGTAAACATCATTCCTTTACTAGGTTGTAGAGCGCCTCTTAATGCAATTAGACATTGAAATGTTTTACATTCAATATTTTCTAGTCCTTGATGATGGGTGGAGGGTCCACCCGGAACATTGGACATGATATTAATCCTATACATAGTTCCATCCAATTTTTTTTTTTTTTTTCAAATGTTTGACATTGATTTGTGTTTAGTATTAATGTGTTTTTAAATACCACTCGAAGAAATTATGCATCTCCTTCATGCTCCGCTATAGAATCACCTCAATTATCTCTTACTTATAATCCTCTAATGTGAGTAGGAAGAGGCCTCATGGCCAACTTCAAAGTTCACACGAAAAACTTGTGAGAAGTCATAATGCCAATGATTCTTATGGTTTCAAGCCATTATAGATTTCTTGATACCCTTGATGCCATAAATTCTCTAGATCAACAATTTCTCCATAAACTCATGACCACTTTCTAAGTTTACCTAATAGACCCATAAGGGTTATAATCCCAACATCACATCAAACCCATCACACATTTCATTGCAGTCTTAAATTTTACAAGTTGAAAAATACCCCATGGTTAACTTCTAAGTTTACATGATAAACTTTAAGAACTTCAAAATCTAAAAAAAAAAAAAAAAAACCTTTCTTCTTTTTATCTTCTTCATTAAATCCATCTTATCATGCTAATACTTAAGAAAGAAAAAAAAACTCTTTTTTAAATGTGTTTTGAATTTCACCTTATCACCTAATTTATATATGATACTTTTCTTAATCCTATAAAAAGCTTTAGTATTTATTAACCATTATTATTAAATTAAATATTAAAAATAAAAAATAAAATTCACAATCCATAAAGTCTCCAAGTAACATTACATTAGCTTTAGTATTTATTAACCATTGCTATTAAATTAAATAATAAAAATAAAAATAGAATTCACAATCCATAAAGTTTCCAAGTAACATTACATTAACGGAAAAAAATAATAACTACATTAAAGAATACAAAATATTAACAACAAAGCATTTTTTCAATATTAAACATAAATATTAATTAAAAATAAGCATAATTTCAATGTTACTCATAACCAAAACATTTAAATGTGCACGGGTGACATAATTACATTAACTTTATATATTAGAGAGTTAAAATAATTAATAGTAAAAAATTCTAATTTAATTAAGTGCTTTCTACTTTTTAATAGGAGAGAGATGTGTAATTCATTCATTATTCAACACGGAGATTACACATGTGACATTTAAAATAATATTTGATATTACAACCCATTATGAAGGTTGATATTACAACCTACTATGAAGGAGATGTGAAATTAATTATATTCTCAACATAGAGTCTCAACATAGAGTTGACATTAGTACTTTAAAAAAATATTAATAACAAAAATAAATGATGTCAACTTTTTTTTTTTTTTTGTAAGCTTGGTAGTTTCTTTCATTTTTCAATTTTTTTTTCTCCCTCTCTTTTTTTTTTTTTTACTTTATTTTCATCAACATGTCCAGATACATCACTCCGATCAGGGAAGGGAATTGAACCTCTGATGAGTGCTATAACAACCCGCCTCATCACTGTTTAACCAAGACCCGCCTCATCACTGTTTAACCAAGACCCCACAGACAATAGTGTCAACTTTATATATAGAGAGAAGAGAGATAAACAAATTGAATATAAGAATTTGCTTATATTTTTACTTTTGCAGTAATATTTTATTTTCCATATTAAGTAAAGTACTTTTATATTATATTTGTGAACAAAATATTCCAATGCCCACATTCAATACTTAATAAGGAGTTGACATGTAGTATATTACAATAATGTTAATAACAAAAAGAAAATTAGATGTGTGTAATATACTTATACAAAGAGAAAGTGAGAGAGAGAGTACATATTACATGCTTTCTAATTCCCAACATGATGGAGACTCTATTTACAAATATTTCAATATCAAATAATAAAAAAAATCTAATGATTCAAACATTTTATTACTGTGTTGGTCAAAATAAAATAGATGTGGAATTATATTTATGCTCACCAAGGAGTTGACATATTTATAAAGAGACTTCATAGATCCATCTTAGCTCGAATTTATGAAGCGTGGAGAGGGATTACAGCTCTAGAGGTGCAAACATTTTCTCAAGTTTTGCACTCTAAAAGAGGTTTGCACATCAAGAGATTGGATCCATCTGGACGCGTGGTAGATTCAAGCTAAGATGGATCTATGCTGGTTAACTATTAAAAATTGTAAATAGTCTTCATAATCCATAAAAAAATTGATTAAATAGGAAAATGACATGTTGCACTTTCTCATTTAAATTATTTATTAAATTTAACAAAATAATTAATTTTCAAAGTAAAATGATTAGTTTTATGTAAATAGGCATCCTCCTCTTAAATGTTTGCACATTAAATCAAAATTTTGATCTCATGGTCAGGGATAAGAAATGTTAGCATATTCTCCTCGTCTACTCTATATAGATGGATGGAGTTTTCAATCAATTTACTATTTGACATGCTGATAACCATGTATCACATTTTTGACAAGTGGAATGCCTAGTTATTCTCCTCTCCTTGTTGTTCTTATGAAACATTCACTAGTTCTTATGCCATTTAATAGTTAGTTGTTAGCTAAAACAACATTTGATACCTATTGGCATTCACCCTTGTTGTTCTTATGAAATGTTCACTATTCATCATTCTTATGCCATTCAATAGTTAGTGATCGACATTCACCATCCACGCTTTGCTAGCTCTACTAATCATAAATTCATATTATCCATAAACAATACACTAATTAAAATATTTATCCAATTTATTACTCATAATTTGTATCCATATTAACTTTGATAATCATTATTAACAAGAGCCACGTGGTGGAGATGTCATTGTCTTTATTTTTATGCACATTTCCACCACTTGGATTTTGTTTATTGTGCAAGAATGACTAATATTTCAAAACATAAATTACAATATACTCACCTAAATCTCCACTTTTGTATTATATCCAGAATAGATTGTTTACTAGATTGTCTTAAATATAGATACCTACCTAAACCTGTCTTTGATATATAGACTCTTCTAAAACTATTTCTCATATGCACTGCAACATCACAAGGAGAATGAAACTAAATATATGAACTGCACACAAATGTCTTAGCAATATGCGAGGAGTGTAACCACTATGTATCCTCAAACATCACTACTTTCAACTCCAAACACATGAATTTACGCATTCTCTCCCAACTTTAAAAAAACATTCATAAAGCATCAAGTTCCAAATGTAAATGCATAACACACCAACTATCCCTAAGATACATGAATTGAGTCAAAAGGGTATGAAGTAAAAGGACAAGGTTCAGATTCAAGACAAAAATGAATAAAAAATTATGAGCACTTTATGCTACATCTAAAGACAAACTAACGAGGGAGCTTGATGGCGTTCACTAGGTGCAGGATACTATTCCTATTGAGATGGATATTCATGTCATCAGAGAATGTGCCACTTAGATCACATGTTAAATTAAATTAGATTACATCATTTCCAAAAGTCAAGAGAATGCAATTCGAGACAACTAGTCTGTGTGTAATGATGGGACATTTTAATAAGGAAAATAACGAGGAAAAATTGTATGTTAAGTACTCTTGTTTCTCTTGAATGTCTAGGTGAAAGTGGCCAAGCTAGATGGAAATATTGTGGGACTAAACTTTGCTTCCCACTAGTTTAATCAATGTCAGACTTTTATGTGAAAATTCCTGAAACTACTTAACAAAAATTTCTACTGCAAAAATCTCGTTTACTTCTCCTACTTGTGTTTTTACATTTACAAGTTATTTTCAGAACTATTTAGAAAAAAACGAAGTAAACACGCTGTAGATCTACACATACATATAGATCAGGTACTGATTAAATAATCACACATGCCAAATGACACACAAGATTTTTCGGACCAATTTCCCTAGAAAAACCCAATGCGAGAAAACCAGTGCAATAGTTCTGAGGGTTTTTATTACTAAGCAAAAATTCTGAGTATATCTAGGGTGCCATAATCCAGATCACCCAATAGAGAAAACCTCATAAATCAGAGATAAACGTGAGTTTTAACTCACTCTGCAAGTCCTGACTGATCCAGATCATCGCTGGTGAAACCTTAACTAGCTCTGCACAGTCTCTATGCTGCCATTGCGTAAGCCTGCGTGGTCCTGGCTGAAGGAATGCGCCACCCTTCCTCTATGCTGATCATCTTCTCTTGGAATCGAGTTTTAGCCCTGTCATCTTAGAAACCTCGATCTTCAGCTAAACCCACATGTTTAAATTAATTCCCTTTAATTATTTAATTTCCCCAAGTTAGACTTAGGGTCTCCCTTAAAATAATTAATTATTGGAATAAATTTTTCACATCGGGTGGAATTTATCCAAACTATTTCTGGGTCTTGGAGATCTCATGCGTTGTAGCCCCTCCACAAAGTTTCAAAGCTAGAGCACATCCGATGATACCCAAAATGTCAACACTCCCTCTTAGAGAGGAATGTGCTCTAGCAACACTTCACTCCAGAAGCGTTACTCTGATCCATGGCATCGGTCCTCTGTGCTACTGATGCTCGTCCTGTTGCCCCTCATCCATTGCGTTGCTACCTTTTGTATTGTTGCCCATGAATCTTGTTAAGAATTTGTATTCGCTGGTGATTAATAAATTCTCTTCTTGATATTTACTTGTGAGCTTTCTTTATTTACTTATGTCTTATTTTCTTAACTTATTTAGTCGTTCATCAAGTCAATTACCAATATACAAGAGGCACAAATTTAGGCTCTTTGAGCCAGGGAAAAACCTCTCCCTCTTGGAGAGGAAAACCCATGAGAAATTCTTCTTATAGAATTTCAGATGACAAGTACCATGACCAAGACTTTAGACCCTTGAACTTTGTATTCTTCCAATACCTTGTCACTACTTCTTCATTGGCTTCTTAAGTTGATCCTTCTTTCCTACACCTTCCTACACCGATCTGCAACAGAGTTAGAGATCTTGGTCTCTGCTTGTGCTCTTCCTTTTTCTGGGATGTGTGAGATCCTTGCTAGCTGTTAGCACCTTATTATATGTTATTAGCACATACATGTTCTTAGAATTTATATATTCCTATTTCATAACTTCACCCAGTCTCTTATACGCACTTAAACACAACCTCTTCTACGCATTTCAAAGCATTCCTTCTACGCTCTTAAACACAACCTCAGACTTCAATGCATTCCTTATTACGATATTAACTTTAGACTTCTACTCATTTTCATGTAGCCTCAGACTTCAATGCATTCGCATGTAGCCTCAGACTTCAACACTTTCCTTATATTTAGACTTCAATGCATTCCTTAAAGTAGTATCTTTGCTATGTGTATATATCTCTGTCTCTTCCAATCTGTTTTACACACTGTGTAATCCGCACTATTAAAAACTTCAGACTTTTCCGAACTTCAGCCTTGTTATCGATTACAAATATAATCTTCTCTTCGCATTTCTGTTTACCCTTACACGCAGTCTTGATATCACCGAAACAATTAAGACTTGTCTTCGTATTTATGTTTACCCTTAAAAACAACCTTGATATCACCGAAATCGTTTAAGACTTGTCTTCGTATTTCTGTTTTGTATTGATTAAAAGTCATTCTTCCAAATGAGCCACAGTCTAACTTTATATACATAACATGTCCCTTTATTAGGGCCGACATGAATGGATGCTTTTGAGCCGACTTATGTAGGACTATTTAAGCCGACTAGTTCATTGTCTTCAATGCTGAACTTAAGCCATAATGTGATAAGGTATGGAGGCACACAGATGTATCTTTGAGTTATCATAAACATGACTCTTGAATATATTTATAACTAGAAGAAAAATTCCTAAAGGACATCAAGAAGAAGTCCTTTGACCTAGAATAAAGCTTTGCTCATAAAACCCACGAAGCAAGAATACCAAGAATGTATTTTATTATGTTTGTCTTCTTCATTACATAAATATATAATTACATAGTCAACATTAAGACTGACCTAGTTACAGTTTTCAACACTCCCTCTTAACTAGGGAGGTATTCATACAGGTACATGATCACTTTCAAACTAAAGAATCTCATAAGAAGAATTGGATTGGTAATCACATCTATATAACATCATATCAACCAGCATTTTCATAGTGCAAGGCCTTGAATAATATCCCCATATCTCAAAGAGATAATGGGCTACAATGCTGGCGAGACACATGATTTATAGACACCATAGTCATTATCTCTCCAAGGTACATACTCCACCCGGGTGTTCCCAAATTATGACCTTCTTGGATTATTCTTCTCTTGGGTAGCTAGCCCTCAAAGAATATCAGTCCCCGACTACTCTTATCTTGAATGCCCTAACACATTCTAAAAGAGTATCGAATTCCAGATGATTACCCAATCCTCCATTCTATCTTCCCAAGTGAAGACCAGAATGATGTGTCTATCTCTCCCTCTCAGCCAGGGAGGACCCATTCCACAAGGGAATGTACTCATTCATATATAAGGAATGTACCTAAGCTCATTCTTTGGAATTACCCAGTTTCTTCCAAGTAATAAACTAATCACCAGGCTCCCTCTCAATTAGGGACCTGCAGTAGCAATGGTGAGATACCCAACTTCTCATGAATAATTCCTCCCCTCGATGTCATGGATTTCGATATTGAGGAATCTTCAACTTGAGCTCCATAGGGCACATATCATCCATTACTTTCATTCATGATTCATGTTATCTACCAAAAAGTGATTCATTTGT
This sequence comes from Pinus albicaulis, assembly GCA_034641835.2. Taxonomy (NCBI): domain Eukaryota; kingdom Viridiplantae; phylum Streptophyta; class Pinopsida; order Pinales; family Pinaceae; genus Pinus; species Pinus albicaulis. Next base: position 910,621,058 of record CM076576.1, on the reverse strand, counting down.
ATTTCTCATCTGTTTCACCACTATGCCATGCTTGTTTCCTTCAAATCATCTCCAAGGATCATACATCATTTCTCATGATTAGCATCCCTGCAAAAATTCATCCAAATAAACATATACATATGAAATTTTAAAACAAAAGTTACATCAATTGTGATATTTCACCATGACATCTTACTGTAGGCATCGACATCCTTTATTCAAATTGACACATCTCCTAATGATATGTTTTGCCAAGGGTCTTCTTCTTTACCAGACTTCCATTAGTGTCTACATATCTTCCCAGGAGATCTCTTAATCACATCTTCTTGGCTTCCAGATGATTATTTACTCTTGACATGGTTTCATTTCATGATCTCTTCCTTTTTGCACATTCTCCATTCCCAGGATATTACAAAATTTTCCAGTTTATCGTTCATATACAACCACCTCATATTCCATGAGGACATATTATGTTGATTTCATTTGTCAGTGCACGAAGAGATCCTTCTTCATAGATCATACTTCTAAATATGGAATTCTATTACCTGCAACCATATGATATGACTTCACAACATCCAATGTCAGCATATAAATATATATACATACCTCATACCCTTTTCCCTTGAGTCATCCTGTAGAAATTTCTCTAGAATAAAGAGCTTCGTTCCTTTGGCCTGCTCCATCAATATGTCATCACATCCCAAAATTCTGTTTCCATGATGACCCTTGATCTTGATGACTGCTTTTCATTAGTGATGTTACCAGAGAGGTTTTCCCGGAGCTGATTCACCAAGAGCTCCTAATGTGATTTTTATCATGATGTTATAATATACATTGCTTCCTATCAAACTATTTTAAAAACAACAAAAATCACTTAAAGGAGAAGATGATCTCAATCATATTAGAGATCCATTGCTTCTTCTTTCTTAGATTTCTTTGCATCAAGTCCTTCCCTCACATCTGAGATATGGGCTTCCTCCCTTTTCCTCTTGTCCTTGTCAGATTTAGGATAACCTCTTTTATATTCCCATGTTCATTACCTCCAAAGCATCATACGTTGTCCATGTTTCTTCTTTTATTTTGAGGACCAAATTTTCCGAATCTTCCTTTCTTCCTATAGGTGGTTGTAAACGCTTGATTCCCTTCACTTGGTCCTATATCAGCTTTGGCTTTTAGTCTTGTTTCCTCTATTTTACATAGAGACCATAAATCATGGAATGGAGTGGATTCTTTCTTTCCATATAAAATTGAAGTGAAGTTTCCTGATTCTTGTGGTAGAGCATTCAACACCACTGTAGTCATCTCAGTGTCAGACATTACTTCTCCCAATTCCTGCAGTTGATCTCTTATTTCAGAAATCCTCATAAAGTATGGAGCGATTACTTCTTCCCCTGATAATTTAATTTTGTATAGTTCTTGTCTCAGAGAGATTTCTTTTCCGTCAGTACTCACAGAGAATAGCTCCACCAGTTTCTCATATATTTATTTAGCAGATTTTAGTTTTGACACATAGGGAATGAGTGAGTCCTTGATGGATTCTATGAGAATCCTCTAGGCTTGAATTTATCCCTTCATGTATTTACCATAAGTTGGAGCATCTTCTTTTGATGGTTGAATTGTTGATCCATTAATGTAGCCCATAACTTCATCTTCAATTAAATTCAAATATGTCCTCTTTTTCCATGCGCTAAAGTTTGATGACCCAACCAGCTTGTTGCTTTCTTTACAATAAGTCACCTTGACAGATTTAAGTAAGGTCGTAGATACTTACTTGAATAGAGTGGCTTGTGGTTTCCTTGATGATGTTTGAAAAATTAAGTCAAGAGTTTCTTCTGAGATAGAAATATTCAATGTAGGTGTTCTTGAATCCTTGATGAAGGATATATTCAGAAGTTGAGGTCCTTCTTCTAACAAAGTTTTGAATGTGAATATTTGATGGTCAAAGATTACTTTCTTGATTGATTTGATCCTTTAAATAAGATAGGAGATCTTTCTTGAAGTAGCTAGATATTATTCCTTTGCAAACTAATTTGACTTTTCAACCCAAACTTTTATCTTTGCTTCCTGGAGTGTCTCCTTTGTCAAGTAGCCCTTGAGTTTAGCACCTTAGCTTTGATACCACGTTGAGAATTTGGATCGGCTGGTGATTAATTCAAATTATCTTCTTGATAATTACTTTTGAGCTTTCTTGATTTACTTATGTCTTATTTTCTTAACTTATTTATTCATTCATCAAGTCAATTACAAAAATACAAGAGACACGAATTTAGGTTCTTCGAGCCAAGGAAAAACCTCTCCCCCTTGGAGAGGAAAACCCACGAGAAATTCTTCTTATAGAATTTCAGATGACAAGAACCATGACCAAGACTTTAGACCCTTGACCTTTGTATGCTTCCAATAACTTGTCACTAATTCTAAATTGGCTTCTTAAGATTATCCTTCTTTCCTACACCTTCCTGCACCAATGTGTACCAAGGTTAGAGATCTTGGTCTCTGCTTGTGCTCTTCCTTTTTTCAAGCTGTGTGAGATCCTTGCTAGCTGTTAACACCTTATTATATGCTATTAACACAACCCTATTCTTAGACTTGATATAGTCCTACTTCATAACTTCACCCAGTATCTTCTATGCACTTAAACACAACCTCTTCTATGCATTTCAAAGAATTCCTTCTACGCACTTAAACGCAACCTCAGACTTCAATGCATTCCTTATTGCAATATTAACATCAGAATTCTATGCATTCGCATGTAGCCTCAGACTTCAACACATTTTCATGTAGCCTCAGACTTCAACAAATTCCTTATCTTTAGACTTCAACGCATTCCTTCAAGTAGTATCTTCACTATGTGTATATATCTCTGTCTCTTCCAATCTATTTTACACACTGCATAATTCGTACTATTAAAAACATTAGACTTTTCTTACACGTAGCCTTGATATCACTGAGACAATTAAGACTTTTCTTCGTATTTCTGTTTACCCTTAAACACAACCTTGATATCACCGAAACAGTTTAAGACTTGTATTCGTATTTATGTTCCGTATTGATTCAAATTCATTATTCCAAATGAGCCATAGTCTAACTTTATATATATACATAACATGTCTCTTTATTGGATCCGACATGAATGGATGCTTTTGAGATGACTTATGTAGGAGTATTTAAGCCAACTAGTTCACTATATTCAATGCTGCACTTAAGCCATAATGTGACAAGGTATGGAGGCATACAAATGTACCTTTGAATTATCATAAACATGATTCTTGAATGTATTTATAACTAGAAGAAAAATTCCTAAAGGACATCAAGAAGAAGTCCTTTGACCTAGAATAAAGCTTTTCTCATGACAACCATGAAGCAAGCATACCAATAATATATTTTATCATGTTTGTCTTCTTCATTACATAAATATATAATTACATGGTCAACATGAAGACCGACCTAGTTACACTTTTAAACAACTCTGCCATAGTCACTGCCTCATCTGTGCTGCAGCTCCCTCTCAAATGCTGCATCATGCTGCCCATAGCACTTTCACTGCTAACTGCTACAGTGCAATTCAGTTGCTGAGAAGTAAGCAACTAAAAGACATCACCCAAAATACTGAAAGACAAGTCAGTTTGGCTACATCGCGATAATAAAGCACCCTCTGTTGTTGGACTGCGTTGAACCTCTAAAGCTCTGCATCGCTACTTCTTTGCACTACATAAGAACTACCCCTCTGTGCTGCTAAATTCCCATCAGCCTCTACATTGTTGTTGCATTTGCACTGCGCTTCTCCAGCCTTCACCGTCCTCACTACCACCATGCCTCCATAATTTTATGCATCAACTGACTCTAGTCATCCTGCTAGTATCTTTAAGGTCTCACGTAGCTCGTATGTGATCCAAGAGTTTTGGCACCTCAAGGATCCTACCCCCACCATATGTAGATAAATCTATAGATATATGTTGCCTCACCTATTTTCTAGAGGTGCATAAGCACTCATGGCGTACTCATCCTCATTTGTCACGAAGAGTTTGAGATCTTTCAGAACTGCCAGGATCCTGGCCTTCCATATGACAAATTTGGATGCTCCATCCAACCCGTCTTGATCCCTCAGTCCTTGTATAGCCATCTCTACTCAACAAAAAAATGTCGAAACATATACTCTTCTCCCTTCTTCTACTGTTGCTCTCAGCAAGAGACTTGAATCTGAGTTTCTTGGCGACAGAAACCCTCTAGAGAATACACACCCTCTCACCAGTGATTTCCTTCCCTAAAATACTCCACCAATTCAGTCGACTCAACGCTCTCTAATCACTCCGCTGATCGGATCTCCAAATTTTTGGCTAGAAATTCTATTGAGGGACTGCTTCCCCTACTTTGTCACACCCCGCTAGACACTATTCTATACAAAAAAAAAATGCCCCAGAAACCGCTACTGAAGAAAATGATGTGCACTTCCAGCCACGAAAACTGGAAATAAGGAGGCTTGAAATCCCTACAATGGCCAACAAACTCTGCGCTACCACTGCTGCAGCTACATCATCACCTCTCCTGGCTGACGCAGGCTCTGCATTTGCCCCATAGGTGACTGTTTCACTCTTCCTTTCCTGTCTTCCAGATTGACGTTGTCTCTCGGGACAACTACCTTCTCACAGAAAAAAAATTATTCAGTCTTTGTTGATGGCTTCAGCCCCCCAATCTATAATAGCTTCGATACCATGTAAAAATTCCTGAAACTACTTAACATAAATTTCTTTTGCAGAATTCTAGTCTACTTCTCCTACTTGTGTTTTTACATTTACAAGTTATTTTTCAGAAATATTCAGAAAACAACGAAGTAAACACACTATTGATCTACACATACATAAAGATCAGGTACTGAATAAATAAGCACACTTGACAAAGAAACACAAGATTTTTCAGAAAAATGTCCCCAAAAAAACCCAATGCGGGAAAACCGGTGCAACAATTATGAGGGTTTTTATTATTAAGAAACAATTATGAGTACATCTAGGGTGCCATAATCCAACTCACCCAACAGAGAAAAACTCGGAAATAAGAGATAAACATGAGTTTTAACTCACTCTGCAAGTACCGGCTAATCTAGATCATTCACTGGTGAAACCCTAGCTAGCTCTGCACAGTCTTTACGATGTCACTGCATAAGCCTGCGTGGGCTTGGATGAAGGATTGCGTCACCCTTCCTCTGCACTGATAATCTTCTCCTGGAATCGAGTTTGAGCCGTGTCGGATTAGAAAATCTGATCTCCAGCTAATTTTGGACTATCCCTCGGAGGCTATGCACTGCCCATACGTGGGCCCTGTGTGGGCTTGCATCACCCTCTATGAGGTCTGCGTCACACTCTCTGGTGGTCGTGCTACCTCGTCTGCGTCTCTGCTGCCCTTGCTCTGCTTTGTACTCTTGGTCCTACGACAAATCACTACATCTGCCCCTCGCTGCTTCTCTGAATAGCTTAGATCTAATATTCGTCTGAGCACTACTCCATCAGAAGAATTCGATCTCTTAGATTCTGTGTGTGTCCTCCAACTGACCCCAAGCCTTCCTTTAATACTTTTCTCATTGAACAATCAACGACCATGATATAACATCTAATCAACGGCTAAGATTAGAAAATACTTGATCCTCTTCGCTTAGAATATTCTCACACACGTGTTTAAATTAATTCCCTATAATTATTTAATTTCCCCAAGTTAGACTTAGGGTCTCCATTAAAATAATTAATTATTGGAATAACTTTCACACCGGGTGGAATTTCTCCAAACGATTTCCGAGTCTTGGATATCTCATGTGTCCTAACCCCTCCACAAAATTTCGGAGCTAGAGTACATCTGATGCTACCCAAAATATCAACATTTTAGTCCTATTCTAGTTGACATTTAGAAGAAATTGAAGGATGATGGAGCAGAACTAGAGATTGTGTTCATTTGTAGTGATGAGGATTGAGTTTGTTTTGAGAACTATCATAGGACCATGCATTCGCTTATTGTTCCCTACTCATATTTGAATACAAATAAGATGTTGAGTCAAAAATTTGAGGTAGAGGGCATCCAATATGTTATCATGTTGAACATGAAGGGGAAAATGATGCAGACAATATGTGTAGATATCATTTATAAATATGGAAGAAATCATTTCATGTTTAGTCCAGAGAGATTGGGAGAGATGAAACCGAGAAACAAAGCATGCATGCATCTCAAAATTTAGAGAAGCTTGAGCATGTAATATAAATCCCCCCTGTATCTAACGATGATAATGGAACTTGCACTAGGTATAGACGAGTCCTCCTAAGAATCTCATCCTGAGTGTGCACAATGACCACATCTATATGGACAAGTGAATCTCAAATCATTTTGATAAAAAAAAAATCAAAGTGATTTTGTGATCTAGGGGATAAAAATATGCTCAAAAATTAAAATGCTAAAAATATCTCGAAACTAACACAAAATCGTAGATCTCATCGTTTTGACTCCAATGACGCTTGAATTGCCGCAATCTGATACCATATGTGAAAGTTATTGTGTTTTGCAGTTTTTGGAAAATAACTAAAAAGTCAACTTGCAGGTTTGACTGGGTTGCTGACTGGGCAGGGCGTATAATGACGTAGTGCTTATGTCAGCAGGTTAACAGGGAAGTATAGATGTCAGATTGGTAAATCTCGTGCTGACACATGGCAAGTCATATAGGCCTGGTTGGAAAAGTTTCATTGGTTTTTAGTGTTTTGGCTGGACCAATTAGACGGCACCATGTGGCCCAATGGGAAGGTAACACATGGCCCTTAGGATTTGCGAAAAATTTTGTTGGGTCGGCTGACTAACTTGACAACGAATCGAACCCACAACCTCACCATAACTAACCAAGTGCCTTTCCATTCTGCCAACTATGTTTCTTGTTATAACTAAACAAGCCAAATATATTTATTATCAAACTGTTTTGGCATTGGCAAAGGGGGTGGGGCACATGGGCCCAACCCCAAGTCACATGGCAGTGGTGTAATCATAGGCACGATAAAAGGGGCAGGGTAGGAAGCCCGGGCCCTAGTCACGTTAAAAAACTGGTAACTGTCAGTGGAGGGCTCGAAGTAGGGGGCTAGCGTGTGGCCCAACCCACGACCATGTGGAATACAACACGACTAAGGGAAGAGTGTCAACAAGCGCGTGGCCTCTAGCCCATGCCCCTAGCCACATAATCTATCACATGAATGAAGAAAAGTGCAAAAGTTGGGTTGTGGGTGCCCAAATAACTGTTCGATTAAATGAACCAATTTCAATAGAATATCCATCGAAAACATGCCAATTTGTCGCCTGGTCGATAATCCAAAGGAGGAAAACATTTCCATTTTTTCCAGTTTTGTGAATTTTCACAACAGATAGCAGAGACATAGAGAAGGAGGCTTAAATTGGCCATTTTCAGCCTTTTTGCGCCCAATAAGAGACCACGTAAGGGTTTTTGGGTGTTTTGGAGACAGTGGCAACATTATTTTTTTGATTTGATCATTTTATGTTCATGTAATTTACATTTTGAGCATATAATCTAAGAGTCCAACATTGGAAGTTGGACTCAGAGACGTATCCCAAAAGGGGTGAACTCCATCATCAAATTGTTGTTTTGTGATGCTACATTTTGTTTATTTTTCTCTAGTTATTTATGCAAAACTTAACTAAAATTACCAAGTTTATGTGCTTTTGCAATTTCGATCCACTTCCCACAAGACATAAACTAGCTTGCAAACTTTTTCAAGAAACCTTCATATTTTTTTATTTTTTTTTCCAGATCAATTTGGTATAAGAGCATGGTTGTTTTGAAGGTTTTACTATTCTTGCAAGTGTTTTTGAATGATTACAAGGTCTAATTTGAATAGAGGAGAAGGAGTGCTTGAATAACCAAATCCTCAAATTGGTTTAAGGAGGTCACAATCTCCAAAAACTCCACCAGTCATGGCACATGAAGAAGGACATGCGCTGATGTTTGGGGATGAGAGAGATATAAAAAAGGCTTTTTATGATATGTTTGATATGGTGAAATTGTTTTACAATGAACGAACAACAAGTTTTCAAGGAGATAGTTCAAATCAACTAAAAGGTAATGGTGGTGATGGGAGCAAGCCTCTATTTCCGCCAGCTCTTCCTTCACCTCCACCTTCACATCCATACTCATCTCCTACTTCACCTCCTTAAAAACCAATACATACTCCTCCTAGATCTCCAAAATGACATGTTAAGTCTCCTTTGCTTAAGCTTGATGTCAAGTTTGAATTTCCTATGTACAATGGGGAAGTAAATGCTGAAAATTTAGATAATTGGGTTCGTAAAATTGAAGTCTAATGCATGATTCAAAGGATTAAGGATGATGCTACAAAAATACAACTTGTTTCTCTTCATTTGGAAAGTGCATTCCTCATCTGGAGGGATTCCTGAACTAAAGAATATTTGAAGAAAATTGGTAAAATTATCTCTTCTTGAAATGATTTTTTACCTGCATTAAGAAGGAAATTTTATTCATTAGCTTATATGCAAAAAAAATTATGGATTGGAAAATTTGTAGAGAAGCCAAAGGTGAGAGTGTTCAAAATTACACACAAGAATTTAGAATAAGAGCTTTAATCTTGGGTTGATTTATCTTCACAAGTCACTCTCCTCAAATACATGGGTGGATTACATAATTATTTGAGACATACTATACTTATGTTTAATACCACCAATCTAGATGAAGTATGTGTTCATGAAACTTGTTTAGAAGCTAGAGGCAAGAATGTTCCTCAAGATACTAGCAAGAAACCTTCCAAATCTAGAGACAAAGGAAAGGGGGAGTTTAAAGGCAAAGGAAAAAATAATGCTACAGTCAAGAAAGAGGGAGAGCAACTTACTTGTAAACTTTTTTCAAAATAAGGCCATGATGAAGACCATTCTTGGAAATTACATCCATAAATGAGACCAAAAATTTTCAATAACAAGGGGAAACAAAAGTCTGCTTCTACAACTCAACAATATATAGGATTTGATTCAGGTGATGAAACCAAAATCATAGCCATGGGGATGAAAGGTAAATCTTCTAATGCAAGTACTAGTTATTCTAGTAAGCCTATTGAGTCTCAAAATTATAAAGAAATAATTGAGCTTTTCCATATCAGGGTCATTACAAAACATATCAAAGTTGATACATTGTTTGATAGTGGATCCCAAGTCAATATTATTTCTGAAGCAATTTCCAAGAAAATAAATCTATAAACTACACCTCATACTAAACATTACCCTTTGGGTTGGGTATGTGATGATGCCAAATTGCAAATGACAAGAAAATGTGAACTCAAATTCACCATCACTGCAAACTTTATTGATGAGGTAGAGCTTGATGTTGTACCACTTGGCATATGTGGAATTGTTTTAGGGAGTCCATATTTGTATCATCGAAAAGCCATATTCTATCTTCATGAGAAAAAGTAACATATTTTTAAATATGGAGTTGAGTATATTTTAGAGAACATCACAAGAAGATGAACTTGTTTCTTGTAAGTGTTGGTCAAATGAAAATGCTTGTAAATGCTAGTAAGAATTTTGTGTTTTTGATGATCAAAGCTAAAGATATTGTTGAATATGAAGATTTCAAAGGATGTGATTCTAAAATCTAGAATGATTTGGTTGAAGTTGTTAACACTTATGTCAAGATGTTTCAGGAACCTAAAGGGTTTCCTCATAAAAGAGGGATCCAACACGATATTCACTTGCAACAGGATGCACCACTTTCAAACATTGGCATGCACATAATGTCCATTTTGGAGAATGCATAAATCAAGAAGAAAATTCAAGAGTTTCTTGACAAAGGGGTCATCAGGCCTAACACATATCATTTTGGGTATCCTAATGTCTTGCTTCCAAAGAAATACGGTAGATGGCACATGTGTGTGGATTTTAGAGCTTTGAACAAGTTGATGATAAATAATCACTATCTTCTTCCTTGAATTTATGACTTACTAAATCAATTAAAGGATATTGTTTACTTCATTAAATTAGATTTGAGAAGCGTTTATCATAATATAAGGATTGTTGAAGACTATATTTGGAAAACTACTTTCAAGACAAAACAAGGTTTGTTTGAATGGTTATTTATGCCATTTTGGCTTTGCAATTCACCTACAACATTAATGAGAGTTATGAATGATGTGTTGAGACCATTCCTTGATGATTTTGTCTTAGTATACTTAGATGATATTCTTATTTTCAGTAAGACTCGTGAAGAGAATGTCAAGCATGTGAAACAAGTATTAGCTGCCTTGAAGAAAGAGAAATTGTATTTGAAGATGTCTAAGTGCGAATTTGGGAAAACATTTTTGGTTTATTTGGGTCATAATTTAGGAGGGGGTGAATTGAAGACTGATCCCTCAAAAGTTGAAGTCATTGTGAATTGGAATAAACCCAATAATTTAATAGAAGTTAGGATATTTTTGGGAGCAATCCAATATTGGAGAAAATTTATAGGTAGCTTCTCACTCATTACAACACCATTACATGCCTTCACAAGTGTGAAACAATTCTCTTAGTGGGAAGGCAAGTAGAAGAAATAATTTGATACATTGAAAGAGAAAATAAGTACAACACCAGTTCTAGCACTTCCAAATCTTAAGTAGCCATTTTAGATTCAAACCGATGCAAGTGATTATGCCATGGGATCAAAAATTTTGATGCAACATGGTAAGCCTCTTTGTTATCATTTTGAAACCTTTACCAATGTAGTAATTAATTATCCAACTTATGATAAATAATTGTACGATTTGGTACAAAGCATGAAGAAATGGAAGCATTAGTTTATGGGTAAAGCAATGATTATTCATACTGACCATCAACCTTTTCAATATTTACAATCGCAAAAAAATCTACAATAAGCTAGAAATTTCAGGTGGATGGGATTTCTATAGAAATTTCATTTGGTAATCAGGTACAAGAAAGGTATATACAACAAATTTCTTGATATGTTATCAAGGCCTATTGTCAATGCATCTATCATTATTAAGCATAACTCAATTATATATGAAATTTATATTGAATAATATGCTCAAGATGATGATTTTAAAGATGTTTATGAAACTTTTATTCAAGGCATTCATGTTGAAGAGTTGGATTATCATATTCATCACAAGTGGTTGTATCATCTTAGCAAGCAAGTTATGCATTCCACAGGGTGAAAGAGTCAATATCATAAGCGAAGCCCACACTTCCCTTATTGCTGGTCACTTTGGTGTAGGCAAAACAATTGCAAAAATTCATAGGTATTTTTATTGGCCTCGCATGAATGAAAATGTTTTAATATATGTTAAGGGATGTTCCATGTGCGCTACTAGCAAGCCTTAGGAATTTGGGTTTGTACACTCCACTCCCTATTCCTTCTCATCCTTGGGACAATATTTCTATGGAATTTGTAGGAGGAATACCAATGTAGAAGAAAGGTCATGATTATATATATGTTGTTGTGGACCGTTTAAGAAAAATGTGTGTGTTGATGCCATGTAAGAAACATGTTACAGTTGAACAACCACAAATATATTCTTCCAAAATTTATGGGTTCACTTTGGGTTTGCCACTTCTATTATTTCTGAACAAGTTTCTCGATTTGTCAGGAAGTTTTGGTAAAGTTTATGGGAACTCATGGACACAAAGTTAAATAAGAGAACAACATTTCATCCACAAACTGACAACCAGACAGAAGTGGTAAACAAAAAATTAGTGCATCTCCTACATGGATATTGTGATAAGCATCATAAACTTTGAGATGAACATTTGCATTACATCTAATATGCCTACAATCATGCTAACCACTCATCTACACAAGTATATCCATTTGAATCTTGTTTGGGTTATTTTCCAAAGTCTCCTTTGGATTTCATATTTGGTAAAGTTATTGCAGTATATGGACATAATGATGGGGACAAAGCTTAGCATTTCATTAAAAAAATTAAGCTAGTGCACCAAAGAGTACAAGAGCAGTTACATAAAATAAAAGCAAAGTACAAAGCAAGGCATGAAAAGCATTGGGTTGATCATGATTTCCAAGTGGGATATCAAGTTTGGTTGTATATTGGAAATGAAAAAATTCAAGGTGAAGGTAAAAATATCAAGCCAATCACATATGGTCCTTTCAGAATCTTGGAGAAGATTTGTAACAATGCTTTCTGATTAGATTTTCCACCTTACATGCAAACTTATTCTCTTGTGAATGTGGAAAACTTGAGATTGTATGAGCTTCCAATGATTGATGATCATGAAGAGAATGTTCAAATTCTACGTATTGAATATTTTTCTCTTGAATATTTAGATGAGTTGTAGGAAGACTCAATTCTTGATAGGAGAATAAGGGCTTCAAGAAGAGACAATGTGGAGTATCTTCGAGTGGGGCTCAAAGGTACCAATCCTAGTAAAGAAAGGTAGATTGAGATCGGGAAAGTGAGGGAGTTGTACCCCCACTTAATTGTTGAGTAAAAAAAAAAATTGTGGTCCAAAAGCTTCTAGTGGGGAGGAATGATCCAGGGGATAAAAAATATGCTAAAAAATGAAAGTGCTAAAAATCTTCCAAAAATAGTGCCAAATCGTAAATCTCATCGTTTTGATTCCAACAACACTTGAATCGCCTCAATCCAAAACTATATGTGAAAGTTATCACGTTATGAAGTTTTTGGAAAATAACTAAAAAGTCAACTTGCAGGGTTGACCAGGCAAGCCATACAATGACGTGGCGCTGACATTAGCAAGTTGACTGGGCAGTACAGATGTTAGATGAGCCAATCCCGTGCTGACACATGGCAATTTGTACACGTTTGGGTGGCAGAATTTCATTAGTTGTTGGTGTTTTGGTTTGAACAATTAGGAGGCACCACATGGCCCAATGGGAATGTGCCACATGGCCCTCGGTATTTGTGCAAATTTTTTTTGGGCTAGCCAAATGACCCGACAGGGAATCAAACCCACAACCTCACCACAAATAACCAGGCGCCTTACCATTCTACCAACTATGTTTCTTGTTATAAATAAAATTACAAAATATATTTATTATGAAACTGTTTTTGCGTTGGTGGAGGGGGGCACATTGCACCAACCCCAAGTCACATGGTGATGGTGTAACCATAGGCATGACAGAAGGGGCGGGGTGGGATGCCTTAGCCCCAATCACATTCAAAACCTTGGAACCATCATGACGAAGGGATCGCAGCAGGGGATTGGCATGTGGGCCATCCCATGACCACATGGAATATAGTAGGACCAAGGGCAGAGTGCTGGCAGGCGCGTGGCCATTGGCCCACACCCCCGGCCATATATTTTTCCATATGACTGAAGAAAAGGGAAGAAGTTGGGTTGCAACTGCCCAAATAAATGTTCAACAAAACGCACCAATTTTGGAATAATATATGTCGAAAACATGCCAATTTGTCGCCGCGGAGATCAACCAAAGGAGGAAAATGTTTTCAGTTTTGTCATTTTTGTGAATTTGCAGGACAAATAATAAACAAATGGAGGAGGCCTAACTTGGCCATTTTTCAGTCTTTTTGAGCCCAAGAAGAGTCTACACAGGGATTTTTGGGTGTTATGGACACAATGGTAGCATTATTTTTGTGATTTGAGCATTGTATGTTGATGTAATTTACATTTTGAGAAAAAATCTAAAGGGCCAACATTAGAAGCTCAACCTAAAGACGTAGCCTAGGAGGGGTGAACTCCGTAATCAAATTATTGTTTTGTGATGTTGTATGTTGTCTGATTTTCTCTAGTTATTTCTGTAAAAATTAAATAAAATTAATAAGGTTATGTGCTTTTGCAATTTCGATCCATTACCCATAAAGCATAAACTAGCTTGCAATTTTTTTCAAGAAACCTTCAATTTTTACTTTTAGATCATTTTGGATTTGTGAAAAATATTAGGGTTGAACAAATTAGTACAAATAACCGAGAATAAATTTTAATTGGTTCAATTCGAACCTTCCTTGAACCTTATTATTACCTAAAGGTACTACTTTACAAGTACAATTGGTTCAATTGAACCAACAATTATCTCTACTCTATATGTTGAATATCTCCATAATCATAATTGGACTTGTTTCAAAATAGGGTCAAAATAATAGTGAATTGACACTTCTAATAGTTGATCACAACGAATAGGAGTAGAAGTGTTCTCCATGAGTAAATAATAACAGTAGTTATTGTTTTTCCAGGACTAGTTAATGGTTGGGTTATGGGTGGGATAAATTGGGGAGTGAGATAGCTACTTGTGAGATTCATCAACATTCATAGTCTCTGCAAAATAAATAAATAAATAAATAACTTAGCTCAAGCCTCGATCTAAGTTGTATACAGATAAAAACCTTGCAAAAACCAATTAATAAGTAAATTGAATGACTAGACAACTTTCATGTTGTATGGAAACACTTTATAGGCTTGCTTTCCACATTGATCGACCTAAGTGCTTGACTAGGTAACCTACCTTGGTATCCCTGGTGAATCACTTTGTCATTGAGAGACATATGAATATATGTGGTGGGTCAATTGAGATAGGTAGGTTGATTGACTTGTTGATCGGATAAATTCAACAATAAGGGGATCTAGGCATTTTAATCAGAAAACCTTGACCTCTAATGGCTGCATAGACTCAAATATAAAAACACGAAGAGATCAAAATTCAATGTTGTTACATCACAATTGACTTTGTGATATACAGGATGTTTCACTAGTGTCGACAAAAGAAATATGAATAATAAAGGCAGTAAAATAGGAAAAAGGATATCTACATCACCTATCATGTCCCTAGTGTACAATACTAGGATGCATAAAAACATTACCAGATATCAAACATTACAATTATTTTTGGGTAAAATTGATAGAAAGGAACATATAGCTATGGAAAAGAAAATGAAGCATATTTTCTTGAACACTAGACTAACAACTAATTGGTCTATTTTTTTATAATGTAGGCAGTTGCGATTCATATTTAGATGTAGTGATAGACTAAATTCACTAATAAATGAGTATTCCAATTCACTCAACATCACAAACTGAGGTCGTCATGAAAATATTTTTAGCTATACCATATTATAGTTGTCTATAAGAAAAAAAATGTAGTCAAGCTATAGCAACACGTTCTTTAGCCCATACAAAAAATAATGTATCTTCTAACTATTGGATATTTTTATTGAAGTTTTTTGTAAACAAAAGCATATTTGGTACAAAATTGTATAAGAACAGTACTGTGAAATGAATATGAATGTCATTGGTACTAGGACTGGTAGAGTTCTTTTACAAATGACATCATTTTTCAAAGTGGCATTGTAACAAAATCTATGACAATGAGCAACAAAGGAAATATTAGTGCAAGAAAAGAAATGTTATTACAAGAATTATTTTATTCAGAATATTCAACATTAAATGAAGTTGTTAATGGTGCAATGTTTTCGGAAGACACGTACATTAAAAACAATGAACCTTGAGGGATTGATGTTGCAATAAAGCTTGTCCAGAGTGGCTTGATATCAACAATAATGTTATTGAGTGTCAAAGTGAAGATGTCGTGAACAAAGAGCTTTCACAATTCAAACACTATGGATGGTATGTTTTCCATTTATTCTTGGAACCTTGTCTAAGTAATTGTTGGGAAGTATTTTTGTAGCCGTGGACACATGCACCATGATCCATCCTTCTTGTACACCAATACTACTAGAGCAGAGAAAGAACTTTGTCTAGTTTGAATTATACCAGCCTCTAGCATTCATGCAATCATACTTCCAATTTATCTCTTTTAGGCATAGTGATATCTGTAAGGCCTGATGTTTGGAGGAACAATTCTTGGAATGAAATGAATAGCATGATCATGATCACGAATAAGTGGGAGGAATCTGGGAGTCTTAAACACCTTGGAATGATTGTCCACTTAGAATTTTTGGAGATATGGAGAAATAGAGGATTTCAATGTTTGAACATGTAGTGAGCATAATTGTGCAATTAAACCTTGTTGTTATTTATTCTAAAGGTTTTTCATGACATTAGAGTTTATTATATTTATTGGTTTCCCTGTGATACCCCGTAATTCAACTTCCTTTCCTTCCCAAAAAAAATTCAAGAAAATTTCTTGAAAATTAAAAGCTATAGTCCCCAAAGATTGTAACCATTGGAATCCTAGTACAACATCATCACCACCCATTGGAATAGAAAACATTGGAATATTCAATACATATTACCCCATGGTTAGATTTATATTATGGCACTTTCCATAGAAATTTATAGCTCCTCCCTTTGCAACCATCACTTGACATTATGGTGCTGGATATAGGAAGAAATTCAATTCCTTGGCTATCTTAAAATGAATAAAATTGTGTACTACCTGAACCAATCAACATTATTACCTTTTTTTTCTTGATATATTCTTCTATCTTGAGAGTTGAGTGGTAATTCCTGCCAATGCATTACAAGATATGGTTGGATTCATTTATTCCTTCTCCGGAGTTTGTTCTTGGTGTATATCCTCCTCTTTTGATGTTTCTCGTTCCTTTTCTTCCTCCTCTTCACAATCTATGTAAAATAATTTATTCTCAGCGCACTTATGACATTTAGTGTATTTGCTATCACAACTATAACAAAGCCATTTTTCTCTTTTTTCCTCCAATTGTTGTGGTGTCAACCTTATAGTTTGTGGAAGGCTAGGAGCAACAACATTTCCATATTTATAGTTGTGATTGGCAGACTTCCTTGTTTCCATAGTTTTGCTTTCAATTTTTCTTGCCACCGTGAATGCCTTCTTCAATGAATCAGGTTCCCAAAGGAAAACCTCATGTTGGATGTTATCCTTTAAAGTCCCTATGAAGACATAAATCCTATGCTTCTTTAGAATATCTGCTACCCTGATATTCAATTTTTGGAAGTCCTCAATTTTCTCTGCCATTGAACCATTTTGTTTGAGATTTATCAATTGGCTAAAGAAAGTGTTTCTCTTTGTATCCTCATAGTGTGCTATCATTTAATCCTCCGTAAAAATTGACCAAGTGACAAGTGTTTTATGAGAAAAAGCCATCAATACCATACAAACTGATTGGGTTCTAAATATAAAGTTGCAATGCGTACCTTTTGTGTGTTTTGCACATTATGAAGATCAAAATATTTCTCCATCTGTAGTATCCATGTTACTGGATCCTTTCCATCAAACTTCCTCATATCGATCTTTGGAATATGGTGGGTCTTAAATCCAACATTAGCGTCTATAAATTCATGCTTATCATTTATTTTGTTCTCATCATGAGTTTTATCTACTACCTTTTCACCACTAGGAATAATTTCTTGTAGCAACTTTGTCAAACCTTCCTTCAAATCTTCCATGTCTGCTTTTAGTTTTTCTTCTATACCATCGATATTAGCTTCCATGTCATCCATATTAGATTCCATGACATTATTCAAACCATCCATCTTAGCTTCCACACCTTTCTTCAAACCATCCATCTTATCTTCCATTTCATTTTTGGTTACTTTTTGCAAGAGCGAAATTTGTTGCACTTGGTCTCGTAATTTTGATATATCATGTTGCACTTCTTCCTCTTCATGCAGCATAGTAGATATTTATGAGGGATTAATGGGTGTGTAATTATTTTTGGGAGTATTTATAGAACCCAATACTGATATCAATGCATCAATATGCCCTTGGAATCACTTCAAACTGATTTTTTAAACAAAAGTGATGCAATTAAAAAAAAACACACTTTTTTCTTGCTTTTAAGAAGCTCGATATTGAATTTGATGTATATCTGTGATTTAGGATCCCCAATATTTTAACTTAGGTCATATTGTAGCCCTATGAGTCTTCTTTCCAATGCCATAGGTCAGACCTAATTTGGATTCTTCAAGACAAAGTTATGCCCGATCTCCCACAATGACCTAATTTGGACTGGTTCAGTAGAGCGAACTTGTACGACATTCCACATGTCACTGTTTCAACCTTCAGTTATGAAATTCATAAAAAAAGAAACTACAGTCTGTGCGATTTTGACCAATTTTTATAGAATTGAAATCCGATGCATGAAACGAAAGTTATGTCGATTTTCCCTCGGTTACTTGTTTGAGATGAAATTTTGGAGCCAAGGTCTGAAATTTTTACAAGAAGTTCATATCTTTACAAGAAGATCATATCTTTGAAAATATTGTGAACCAAGGTCTGAAATTTTTACAAGAAGTTCATCAATATTTCAGATCCTCATGGTAAAAATTTCAGCTTCTGAAGCCTCGTAAGAAAAAAGTTATAGTGAACCTTCCAGGATGACCTGTTTGAAGAAATGAAACCCTAAAATTCCAAGCTCTGATACCAAATATTATGAAACCAACTCACAAAATAGAAGAAATGATAGATCAAAGACTTATAAATAAACCTCTTTGAAGGGATAAGCTCCTTTACATTACATAAATGAACAATTCTTGGATGATTCAAATGAAAAAAACCTACTTTCTATATATAGGAGTCTAAAGGGTCCCACTATAATCAGAGCCTACATAACAATAACAATGTAAGGGAACAAAAATAATAATAATGGGATTCTATGGGGAAAAATAATAACATTATGGGGACTACATGGGCACAAAAATAGTAACAAGGGGGTTACACTAACAATAACAATAAGGGGCTACACTAGTATTTTAGGGACCTAACTTTGTAGTCTACCATCTTGCTATTCATTTTGATTTTTCTCCTGTAAAACATAATATGTAAGCTAAACAAAATCCTAATAAACCAACATACCTTAGTATAATTTGGGGAGGATACCTCATCTGTAAGATCATCCAAATCAACGTGATATATATACAAACATAATCAATCAACACATAGACATATAACAACTAAGTGTACCAACACAAGTCATCATTCTAGCTAGAGTCCAGTCATCACCGCATGACCATATCACTACACACACTATGACCTCATGCATGACGACATCAACCATACCAAAGTATGTGGACATAAAAAAATCGTAAACATAGATGATACATAAGCGTATACACAGACAATACACAAGCATAAACATGGACAATACACATAAACACATGTAATCAAGAATACAAGGACAATACATGTGACAACATGTAACAACATGTCACCAAGCATACAAGGAAGATACACGTAACAATATATAACAATATGTAACCAATCATACACTCATGAAGAGATACTTCCCATCAACAACATCCTCTTCCACATGTCGACATCACTACAACCCTAACTGACACCATGCATGTGCAACAAGCACATAGACCACAAGGACGAAAACACATGTGCAAACAACATGAATGCATGATCAACACGTCGCTCATCCAGTCCAAGGGGTGAACCATGCTCTGATACCACTTTGTAACACCCTCCTCCCATATCTACCCAAGTAACTGGCCAACCGGGGTAAACATGTGATGAGATGGTACTATGATCAGATTCAACCTCCTAGGTGACGTTAAGGAAGTGGATCTGGCATAAACACATCATACATACCTTCCACACCAACAACAAGACTCCCAAGAACCATCCCAACCAATCAGGTAACTAGCCCCTGGGTCCCACTAAGATTTTAGCCCACCTAACCCCTTGGATGCTCCCACAGTATGGTCATGAGTGCGTCTGGGAGGCTCTGGATGCACGCGCAAACCTACATGCCTATGGCCAGGGACTAAATTTCTCAGACCTGTGCCTGCATTTGCGTTATTTAAGGCAAATTTTCAGGCCTAGATTCCATGCCACTTCCCAAAACTCAATGACAAGTTCAGAAATGAAATAAAATAATGAAACAATGATGTATTTGCAAAAGCCATGACAAGACCTAGACTGGACCCTTACTATCCATGACATGAATTTTGTTAAACATATTAAAAATGTGTAATCTACAGGTATAAACAAAAATCTGAACATATGGGTCTCATACTTATCTGAGAATTACTAAGAATAATTTCTCCCTTACATTATTAGATGCATTATTCATTTACAATTAAAAGCATGAGGAGATCCATACATCAGCATTATCAGAATACATGCTCATAACTAGAAAAATAACAACATAAATACTAGGGATACATCAGCCATATAATCCCCATATAAATTGGTACATTTACACATCAAATTCCATGGTAATGGACTTCTCATTAATGAATGTAAAAACCAACCAGATATGGGACTACCACGTTCCACTCGACCATAGAATAGCTGAGCCAAATCTCTCTTCAGCCAATCAGCCCCATGGCATATTCCAAGCATGAATGTGGGACTCATAACCAACCAAAAATAAACAAAAAAGCATGGATTCTATTGAAGTTATTCACCTGTTGCCTCCTAGTCTCTCAAGATTTATCGTAATCCATAGTCCGATCTAGGGATCACTAGGACATACACCGAGACCCACTCTCTAGGATTTACCATACATCCCATCTTGGGACTCCTAGGCCCAACGAAGAGAAATCCACCTCTTGGCTTTACCGTATATCACGCCATTCACCGACAAGGATTCCTAGGCCCACCAAGGCACACAATATTGACTTTAATGTAACCCATAGTCTGATTCAGGGGTTACTAAGATAGTGGCTTTACCATGATCCACAGTCTAGTTCAAGGACCACTAGGCCATGTTTTATTCATTTTAGAGATCCACCCCACTCAACTTCGAATACATTCAGCATTCCAACTTAACCAAATTACGAGAACCCATCTCATCAAGGTTGTCTGGAAATGGAAAGGATAGGCTGAAAATAATGTCACACCTGGAAAATCCCATTCCATGACAAAAGAGAACCACACGCAATACAATGCATGCCAAATCTAGCAAGGAAACCCCACATGCAAATCAATACCTGCAAAGAATCATGTTGTAGTTGTTTTATCCTTCTCTTCCTTTCTTTCTCCTTCCATCCTCCTGCCTTCTTTTCCTTTCTTGATCTAATTCCAAATTTCTCCAAGAAAAACTCTAAGTGTCCAAGAGTGAGAGAGAGAGAGAGAGAATAATGAGAGAGCACCAAAACTGAACTAACAAAAGGTACCAACTGATCCTCAAAAGCCTTTTTATTGATAAGGCCTCTATTTTCTTCATTTTACATTATTTTCCTTCATTTTCCTCCTCACATGCAACCTATGACCTCTCATCTCCATTTTCTCCTATTTGTCATTATTTTCATAAATAAATGTGCCAAAAATTCCATTTTTCCTTTCTAAAGTCTTTGCCATTGCCTTTCCAAAGCCTAATAAATCAAATGAACACCCACTAGGATGTTTTTTCCCAACATTCAGCTTAGAATAAGTGTCCCATCAACCATGGTTATTATTTTTAACTTTTGTTACATTGAATTTTCACCAAGGCTATTACACTTGAGATTCTCCTTACCACATATCCAACATTCCAATCGTACGATACCATCAACTCTATTCTGCTACCCTCTAAGCTGTGACCCATGTCCTTGTCTAGCTACGTTGAACTTCTTATAAGGTGCAACATTTTATTTCTCTTTTGCATTTTGAGGCTTTATTATTTTCAGCTGCCATTTACCTTTACCTTTATCTTTCAATTTCCATCCTTGTTGAGATTTTTTCATACACTTTGACTATTCATAGCAATGCATTAATTTCCCAATAACTTCCTCAAGTGACTGAGGCTCATCATACTCAATTCGATCTCTAAATGCCAATGGAAATCCACTAACAAACCTATGAAATTTAGTATTTTCTTCCTTAAGATATGGTGCATACCTCAATATCTCTAGGAACTTACTCGTATACACTTCATTTGTCATTGATCCCATATTAAGCTCATATAATTCCTTGTATTTGTTGTCATAGTACCTTTCTGACAAGTACCTATTTTTGAAAAGTCTCTTGAATTCATGCCAACTCAACTCTTCTGTCCTAATGTATCTGACCCACTTCACATCTTCCCACCAAATATATGCTTTACCTTTTAGGCTGAAGATATCTTCTCTAGCCTTCATGTTATCTGTATAATTATGAAACTCAAAGAATTTATTCATCCCAATTTGCCAAGCCTCTGCATCCTTATGCCTCTTCAAATATCCATCGAAGGTAGGTTTCTTAGATTTCTTAAACTCATTTGGAAAGTATCCCCTGCCACTCCTCCTGTAAGAGTGATAATGATGACGATCATAGTGCCTATCAGAACCAGAACTATAATAGTACCTGTGTCCATCACCCCTCTTATCTTGATTATCCAAGAATATACCACCTCTGATCGTGTCATTTCTATCTAACCTGTGACCACCATGAGACCTACTGTCATATGCCCCATTAGTCCCATTCTCCTGTCCATAGCTGATCCAAAGTGGTCCTTGAATCTTCAATTCTAACAAACTCTGAAGAATCATTTCATTGACTTCTGCTTGTTTCTCCTGTGGCTACATGATTTTGTCATTATCTACTTTGCAACTCCTTATTTATTCCTTCAATGACCCACATGTTTGATATCCATTAATTGGAGGTGCCTTATCAAGATAGTGTAGATTTATTGAACTTGGTCCTATTAGTCACCAGGGCATTGAATGTAGCAATTTCCTGGGCCAAAAGAAGCTGAGAGGCCAGTCTAATCATGTCTGACCTCCCGACCAAAATAATCTGCTGCAGTTGCAATAATCAAGGGTTCAGAGTCAATAACACAATGCACAGGTCATTAAAAGGGGCCAAACCCGAACCCTCGAGGATTTCCAAACAAAAACAAAAGCTTGAAGATGTTGTGAACACAAAGGAATAAGGCCATTACCGAAATGATAGCTCACGAGGGGCAAAAAACACTTAGGGCAACCGAGCAAAGCAACACAACTGATCTTATCAGCTACTCTTTTATAAATTGTGTGTGTGTGTGTGTATATATATAACGTAATGTGGTCATTGAAATATTTTATTTCTTGCACATATTGAAATATTAAGTGTTATTAATAAAAAATTTAAATGTCATTTTTCAACTCTTTGATGAACATAGAAGGAATTACATACCCCTTATATTGAGTTTGAGAAAGAACCTCTCTAGAAAATAATAATTTTTTTACCTTTTATTACTTTATACACACACTGAGCATTTGAAAAATATAATAATAAAACAAATATTTCAATGTTGACCATAAAAAAATTGTTCAATTTCCATATTCACTGAAATATTTCAATATTGTATATATACAATATAATATAATATAATATAAATACAAATATAAATCCATATAAAAATGTTTTACTTATATAAATATAAAATTGATATAAATAATTTTTTCTAGAGATTATATTTTCATATATATATATATTAAAAGTCCACAAAAATATTTTACTTAAATTGAATATTACAATATTTTATTTATGCTTGATATTGAATTTTTTTGTTATTAATATTTTTAAATGTCATTTCTCAAATTCAATTTGAGTATGTAAGAAATTAGGTATCTCATATATATATAAAACTAGCCTAGGTCCATCTTAACTACAAATTTATTAAGTGTCGAGGGATCAAATATCTCGAGGTGTAAACCTTTTTTTTTGGTGCAAAAATTGAGGAAAAGTTTGCACTTCTAGAAATTTAATCCTCAATTAATACTTCATAGATCCAGAGTTAAGATAGATCTAGGTTGATTTATTCGAATAAAAAGTATAAAAAATTAAATCTATATTTAAAAAAAAAAATTATTACTTCATTTAAAAAAATAATAATAATTACTTTTTGTTGTCCCTGTTGTAACAATGCTCTTGCTAACTACACTTGTCCCAGGCACCATAATTTATCATAATAATTGTATGGAAAATAACCATATCCACAGTAGGTTTCCTGCGGCGGGTATTCAAATATTGTCCGCCCTAACAAGGGAAAAAATAACAAAAAGAGAAAATTTCAATGTGTATATATTTTATCTATGTACCATATTCAGATGTATTTGCTATGAGAATGTATTTGATGGAATAAATGTCGACATAGACAATGGTGGCATCTAAGAATTGTTCTCTCAATTATTAGCACACATTTTTTTAGCTGCAAATTAAAAGTTTTGCAAGATTTTTTAGAAGCTACAACACAACCATACTCATCCAGTTCTAATAACTCGTTGTGAATGTTTGCAATGGTTCGCGTAAAACATCTTAGAGGTCCCGTATTGTGAACCACGAAATTTCAATCCCCTTGCTGGTACAAATAATGAAAAATAATGACATTGCATCTTCCATTAGCTAGGGTTATAAATCTAAGATTCGAATGGTGAAATAGCTAGAAAACCATTTCATGTATTAGTCACCTTCAGTTCAAGTGTCGACCTTGGATGCCCGCAGATCTGAGATGGATGATGGATAAAACAACGTGCTTGGTTTTTTATATTGTCCATATGGTCATATGAAGGGGCGTGATCTATCCATTCGTCAAGTGGACATCTAACTATATCAAGTATTAATTATAATTTTTTAATTATTATTATTATTATAAATAATTTGGCCTAGTCAACATAACATTATATTACATAAACATCATTGACGTACTAGGTTGTAAAGTGCCTCTCAATGCAATTAGACATTAAAATGTTTTACATGTATTCATTTTGAGTATTAATATGTTTTTAAATACCATTCTTCAACTCCGTATTTAGCATTTAAGAAATTATGCATCGACTTCGTGCTCAGCTATAAAAACACCTCAATTATCTCTTACTTATAATCCTCTAATGTTAGTAGGAAGAGGCCTCATCGCCAACTTCCAAGTTCACACAAAAACTTGTGAGAAATCATAACCCCAATGATTCTTATGGTTTCAAGCCATCATATATTTCTTGATAGCCTTGATGTTAGAAATGCTTTAGATCAACAATTTCTCCATGACCTCACAACCACTTTTTAAGCTTACATAAACAAGGGTCATAGCCCCAACATCGCCTCAAACATATCACACATTTCATTGAGGCCTTGAATTTTACAAGTTGGAAGAGACCCTATGGCTAGCTTCCAAGTTTACATGATAGACTTTAAGAGCTTCAAAATCTCAAAAAAAAAAAAAAAAACAAAACAAAACTTTCTTCTTCTTAGCTTTTTCATTACTCTCCATCTTATTATACTAATTTACTTTTTTTTTTAAATTAAACTCTTTTTGAAATATGTTTTGAATTTCACCTTATCACCTAATTTATATATTATACTTTTCTTAATCTTATAAAACAACTTTATTCTTTATTAATTATTATTAAGTAAATTAAATATTAAAAATAAAAAATAGTTTTCACAATCCATAAATTTTTGTTGCGTCCATACTCCCAATATGGTAGAGATGTTGTGAAGTAACATTACAAAGGAAATAAAATAAGATTAATAAAAAACATATTTCAATATTGATCATAAATATTAATTAAAAAATAAAATATTTTAATGTTGGCCATAACCAAAACACTTCAATGTCCATCCTAAATAACCTAATTAGGTCAACCTTATATATAAAGAGGTAAAATAATGAATAACAAAAAAATTCTAATTTCATTAAAGTATTTTCCACTTTTTAATAAGAGGGAGATGTGTAATTCATTCATTACTCAACATGGAGATTACACATGACATCTAAAATAATATTTGATATTACAACCAACTATGAAGGAGATGTGAAATTCATTTCATTCTCAACATAGAGTTGACATTAGTATTGTAAAAAAAATATTAATAACAAAAAAACATTAGTATGAACTTTATATATATAGAGAGAGATGCTTATATTTTTACTTTTGCAGTAATATTTTAATTTCCATATTAAGTAAAGTACTTTTATATCATATTTATATATAGGGAGAAAAATAAATTGAATGCAAAAAAAAATTCTCATATTTTCACTCTTCCTCTATTATTCAATGTGTATTTTAAATAAAATTTTTGAACGTCCCTATTTACTAATATTTCAATATCACTTTATATACATATACATATATATATAGAGAGAAAGCAAAAAACATATGTTAATATTGACTATAAATAAAATATTCCAATGCCCACCTTCAATACTTAATATGGAGTTGACATGTGGTATTTTACATCAATGTTATATTAGGTGTGTGTGTGTGTGTGTGTGTGTGTGTGTGTGTGTGTGTGTAGAGAGAGAGAGAGAGGGGCTATTACATGCTTTCAAATTACCAACATGATAGAGACTCTGTTTACAATTATTTCAATGTCAACTATATATAAAACAATTAAAAATAAAAAAAATTCTTATGATTCAAGCATTTTATTTGTGTGTTTCTCAAAATAAAGGAGATATGGAATTATTTTTATGCTCACCAAGAAGGAGTTGAAACATGGAATATTATATATATATATATATATATATATATAAAGAACCATCATACATCCGTCATAGCTCAAATCTATGAAGTGTAGAGAAGGATTAGAGCTCTGGAGGTGCAAACATTTTCTCAAGTTTTTCACTATAAAAGAGGTTTGCACATTAAGAGATATGATCCCTCCGGGCTCTTGGTAGATTGGAGCTAATATGGATCTATGACCCCGTTGGATTCTTGGTAGATTGGAGCTAAGATGGATCTATGTTGGTTAACTATTAAAAATTTGAAATAGTCATCATAAACCATAACAATTTGATTAAGTAGGAAAATGACATGTTGCACTTTCTCATTTAAATTATTTATTAAAGTTAGCAAAATAATTATTTTTCAAAGTAAAATTATTATTTGTATGTAAATAAGCATCTTCCTCTTAAATGTTTGCACATTAAATCAAAATTGTGATCTCATGGTCAGGATTAAAAATGCTAGCATATTCTCCTAGTATACTCTATATAAATGGATGGAGTTTTCAATAAATTTACTAATATTCTCCTAGTATACTCTATATAAATGGATGGAGTTTTCAATAAATTTACTATTTGACTTGCTGATAACCATGTATCACATTTGCGATAAGTGGAATGCCTAGCTATTCTCCTCTCCTCGTTGTTCTCATGAAACATTCACTAGTTCTTGTTGGAATCACTATTGGAAAATGAATTCAATTCATATTAAGAATATTGTACCTATAAATACAAGTTTAAAAAATTGGATTCAATTTCCAAGGTTTCTTGGACTTTAGTAACTAATGAATAACACACCATAACCCTAATGGATTAAGTGTCCAACATTACCCTCCCCCCCTCCCCCCCCCCCTCTTAATCCGAAGGGGTTTATATGAGTCTATAAAGAGAGCTAAAATGAAAAAGTGCATGACATCCAATGGTTGAATGAGCTCTCTGAAATGGTGGTTTAAGGAAAAACCACAAACCAAAAAGTGGGGGAACTCAGGGTCTCAAACAGTGGTGGTTTAAGGAAGGCCACCATCCAAAGGAATTAAAACTCAAAGAATTTCCTTGAATAATTCCAAATCTGGCTAGAAGTTGAAGTCTTATTCTAAAGGAAGTGCTCCCTAATAATGATTTGAAGATGACCACAAGATGTAGAAAAAACCAAAATCTTCTGAAGGTGGTGGTTTAAGGCATGCCACCAACCAAAAAAGCATGCTCATGGAGCATGAATCTATCTCTGGATAGAACTTTGAATCTAGCTATGGCTATCTCTGGTTGTAGGCTTAGGTAACAAGTTCAGGTTGTGACTCAGGCTCGCTTGATAAATATTTGAATGATGAATCTTTGAAGCTCGTAACTGGTCGTCAATTTCCCCCCATCGAATACAAGGTGAGAAGATGAAAAAACCTTCCCTGCAAGACTATTCAATACTCTAGAACAAAATTTGTGGTATGATCGATATATCTACTTGGTTGTTAAAGACCTTCGCCAAGAAGCAATCCATCCAAAGTGAATTTTCGTTCTTGCAGGAGCTTTGTTTTTGGAACATTTTCCTGAATGATGAGTGTTATTACCACAATGTACACAAGGGTGAAGATCAAAACATTGATATCTAAAATAGCCAACTCAACCACAACGTTGCCATTTGACAATCTGTGGTTGTGGAACAGGAGCAAGTGAGGTGGATCATCTTGAAGAAATCCAACGTTGTGAAACTCGATGGGCTTGGAATATTATGGAATATGAAAGGACACATCCTTTTCATATGCGAGTCCAATTTTTTTCTTGTTGTTCACAACTTATTCCTAAGGTATGATGAAGGTCTTGGGAAGTACATGTTGAACTGTTACCTCATAGATTCCTTGAAGTTGTTGGAAGAGGAAAGGGGTCCGAGGTAACCACAAACCAACCTTCAGGTACATAATCTAGCCAATCTGTACCCAGAGAGGGCTCTCTCTATAAAATTTAGCTTTGTTTTTGAAAAATATTAGACTAGTTATAAAGTCCAAGGGTTTTGATTTTGTTTAGGTTGATGGAATTCTTTAGCTGAGATTAAAATCAAGTAGTTTCAGTCCATTGGGCTAATGGAGTCAAAGGATTGGCTGCACTGGCTTAAGTTTTTTAACAAAAGATGGTTTATCAAGGCAAGATAATCAAACTAGAAACAATTATAGATCTAAAGTGAATGGAATGGAATTCAAATGGATGAAAGGCAATAAAGAATCTTTCAACACATTCAAGAGAAGAGAAATAGATTGATTATCAATAAAGAGAAGTTAAGTATTCTTTACTAAATAACCAAAGATGTATGAACTAGACAAACATGAGCAATTAAGAATTCGTTGTTTAAACCAGTTTAGAAGAAAACATTTAGAATAATAACGACTGAAATCATATTACACCTAAGTACTTTCTGATTTAATCCTTTTCGTTAAATATTAAGATAATGAAACACAGATGATATTGTAAACAAATATTAAACTTCAAAACATGAGATAGAAATGACTTATTGATCCTTCATTTGACGCATGAATCCTGAGAAAAGTCTTCTACCTCAATTCCTTGTCCAGTTTTGCCACGAAAAATTTCTCCAAAGCTCTTTATTCCAAAATATTCAATGTTACATCAGAGTATAAGAATCCACCCAAAATACTTCCAAGAGTGAAGTATTTATACAAATTCTAAACTAAAATATCTTGAAAAAATATCAAGATTAGTTCACAAATCTCTCCAACTATTTTACATAAATAGAACTTAAGTAAAGGACACTCAAACTAATGCATATATTTGGCACTATTTCTTATGGATAGGTGATGACAAAGAGGAGAATTCGAATTTGATCCAACTCTTAGTTGATGATGAGGCATCCAAGTCACTAACTTCTTCCTTTCTTTGTGCATTCTGCTCCAACAATTCTGCAAACTTGGGGTCCAATGATATCTTTTTATTTATAAATCTGTAATAGATATGTGACAAGTGAAAGAGGTTATTGTTGGTTAATATGTTGGTGAGATAAACCTCTTTCAGTTTCCTAAAATTACTCTCCAGCTGTGCACAATAGGCTCTGTAAACATATGTGTAAAATAGAGTTTTACAGAGTCTGAAAAATAGCCTATAAAGATGTGCATGTATCTCTCATTCTGAAATCACTGTGCAAAAAGTGAGATAGGTTTTTGTAGATGAGTCTCTTAGGAAAAAAAAAATCCTTTAGTTTTTTATAATGTATTTTGGATTGGCCACAATCCTCTCTGCAAAATGATGACTTAACTGGAATTTTCTGCAAAAAGTGCTTTCCAACATTGTTTAATATTTCCAAAACCATAATAGCTGTTAGAAAATTGAGAGAGGTTTTTGTAGATGGTCCTCTTAATAACATAAACCTCCTTCATTTTTTAAAAATTCATCTTGGATTGATCACAATAGTTTCTGCAAAACAATGACTAAAGCATGAAATTTCTGCAAAAATGTTCCTTCTTGTTGTGTTTTTCATCTTTTCACCTTTTTGTTCTTTTAACTGTTTTACTTTCACTTTAGATAAACTTCATTGTGTCTGGTGAAAGTGTTTTCATCTTTGTTTAACCCTCAATATCTTCATGTTTTCTTTCACTGTTTACTGTTTACTTTTTACTTTTTACCGCTCTATTTTTTATCGGTCTTCACTTTGTCATGAACTTGTATGTTCTGTTTTGTAATTGTCTTCCCTGCTGTTTATCTTCATGCTAGCTGATTTACTTGACTTGGTTTTCAATCTAATACTCTTTAATCCTGATACTCTTTAACTTTTCTTTACTGTGTCCTTTTACCTTCAATGTGCAGTTTAGGTTTTTACTGTCTGTTTCAACAATAAATCGTTTAATATCTTGTTTCCTTTGCTTGTCTTTCAACTGTATGTTTTATCTTCCATCTCTGTTTGAATAGATTTGATAACACTCTTGGAGTAAACAAGTCTTATGACTAGTATTAAGACTATTTATCCAAGGATGTGGTCTTCTGATCACCTGTAAAACAAAACAAATTGTTAAGAAAGCATTGGTTTGCAGGGGAGGTCGAAAAGGTTTCATTTGATTTTGAGAGGTCTGTGGAGTGAATCTAGAATGATTTTTGGGAGGTAAACCATGCTTGAATCAGTTAACAGAGGCTTCAGGTGGCGCAGCTGGGTTACAAAGGGTTTTACTGCGCAATCAGGTGAAAATGAGCAACACTAGGGTGTTTGTGTTTAAACGAGTAAACGGTTGATATTGGCGGGTAAGCTTTGAATGAACAGTGATTTGACCAGGTACTAGTTATGGCGGAAGAACCTTGGAATACTTGACTGCAATTCTCTTCAGCAAGGTAACGATCGGCAGACTTCAACAGTTGATTTTTGAAATTTGTTGCATGGAAGACTGGTTAGTGTACGAGATAATGAAAATGACTCGTGCACATTTTTTTTATTCACAAAGTCAAAAGGTTGGCGGGTTTTTAATGATGACGTCAGCAAGTACGATGGACGCATCACAGAGGATAGGCGGTAAGCGGTATTTTCTGCACCGCTTTTGAGGGAAGCCGGTATTGAGCGGATGGGCAGCGATTCCACAGAACGAATGACACGTGGCCATGGTACTGTTTGAAAACCACCGGCATTTCGTGCGTTATTGTTCAGATCGGGGATGGCCAGTGGAATTATCAATAGCCGTTGATATTGAACGGGTCGATCGAACGATTGACAAGACAGGGAGATGACGGGGTTTTAATGGCGCGGGCCCGACGTAATTAACGTTAATTAATCTCAATGGGGGGCGTTTGATTGGTGGAGTTAGGTTATTAATTAATCGTAAGGATTAATTAATTCCTTTGTTTACAAAGCAGAAACGTGATCGGGCGAGGGGAAAATATACATGGAGATGGGTTATTTCGAAGTTTGGTTTGAATTAAACTTTGGGCTTCGGTATTATTTTTGTTTTAAACATATATACATATGTTTAAAGGTTTCTTCCACATATTTTTTATTATATGGTAATTAAACCAAAATGATTTGCTTACCATAGGGGCGGGAATAACATAAAGATATATTTTAGTCAAAGGGAATATAGCGAGGGTGTTTTATTAAAACATGTGGGGATAGAATACTTTGACTAAAATTAAAATACATGGGTTTTTGGGATATTATAAAAAGGAGTTATATATAATAGGAGAAGGTCATTTTTATAAGGAGTTAATACATAAAATCAATGTTAATATGACCATGGGACAATGTAAACTCAAAATACATTAATATAACTAAGAAAGTGAAGATTTAAAGGCAAATTGCATTGTAATCACTTCATCACTTAAACTTAGGATAAAATGTGATTTTGAGGGTTTTTTATGAAATATCTCATGATTTTCCTAAGTAAAATGGGATTTTACTTAGGAAAAGAATTTTTTGAAGTAAATGAGTGTGATGATGAATGATTTTAAGTACTTAGGTTTTTTCCAATTATTGGGCCGAGGGTCCGGTCCTCCAAAAGTCAAGGAAATGCCTTGAGCCCCTCTAATCTTTAAATACCTTAGTACTTAGGGTAAATTAGTGAAATTTTTAGGGAAAATGAGAGGGGAAGTTAATAATTTGACTTTGCTTTGTTTTGAAACTCTTCCAGTGGAGTGTCTGCCTTTGCACTTTGTGATGAAAGTAAAAGATTTCACACATCTAAAGCCATCATTCATCGCATGTAATTCTGCAATCATCATCTACCTACCCTACCTACTTTGCACTACCATTTTTTCTTCTTTATTAGGGTGCACTTAGACTGGCAAACCCTTATCACACTTTTCTTTTACATATGGAAATATATCTAATTCTAACCTTATTACATCCAAGGGCTCAGATTAAACTGTTGAGCTCCTTTTATTCACTCTACCTATCTACTTATCTGCCAAGATTAAACAGTTTGGCCAGATTTTTATTCTCTATTCTACAACATGAAATTGAAAAATGAATGAGTCAAGTTTAAACAGTTTGACTCTTCATAAATTGTGGCAAAAGTTTAACAAGCTGCACACAATTGCTTATTACAGAAAATGAAATAGTAGTGGCATTTAGACTTGCACACTTTCCTGGTCTATTTTTGTTTGGGGTTCATTTCTTTCACTTTTTTGACCATTTTATTCTTTTCACCCTTTTATTTTTCTTTTAGGGTATACCCTCTTTACATTTTTAAATTTTTTGATTTTTTGAGAATATGGAAACCTTTGCAACAAGAAAAGGTATGAACATATTGCATAGCTCATCAAGTCAATCATGAAATATGACACCTATTGGTATAGGAGTCTAACGGAACCTCCACATCTACACGCAAATATGCTCCTAAAATGGATCCATTATTCTAATCAATCTTCGACTACTGATGGGAGTTAGGCTCAAACAGGGAGTTGTTCTAATCAAGAACCAATTGAGAATTACAACTCTTCTTTTTTAGTTCATCTCTTTGTGGTTGAGACTCAATTTGGAAAATCTCAATTGTCTCTTGTGCATGATGTGGATAGATTTTGATATCTGTAAGAATGACTTTGTTGATATTTATCATTTCCTTAGCAATAGAAAATATGATATTGTTCAATAGCTTTAAAACACTATTAACACTATTAATTTGGGCCACTCTACAATCATAAAATTGAGAGTGTCGATTTCAACCGAGAATGCACCCATTACAATGTAATTCAACAAGTAAATTATAAATATTTATCAATACAATATAAAGGCAAACCTTCAATGTGATAATAAAACTTATGCCAAGATTAAAATCTTATGAATCTTTCGTTGCTTTAAATATCAACAACCCATTAACCCATTTAAAACATCTTTCACATAAATCAAATATACTCGTCGATAAAATTATTAATACTTTATTTCACAAAAATGGATTTAGATAATTTTTGACATAAATCAAATATACCCACCCATAAAATTATTAATACTTTACTTCAAAAAAATGCTTCAAAACACTAGTACTTTCATCTTGACACTTATTTCAAATAACCAAAGTTATTTATTCACTTTAGCCTTTAAAATTGAGCCAGTATTGAATTTATCTCATTTATTTCGAACATGTGCTTTGCTTCTGCACGAACCCATAGAAATACGATCCGAAAAGGTTGGTAAACATCAATTCATGATAAAAATCAAAACACATACATTTCATATTACCTAAATCAAGATAGATCCATCTTAAGTACATATGGATATGATCCGAAAGGGATCAAATTTCTTCATGTGCAAACTTTTTTAAAGTGCAAAATACCATGTGTTATTTTTCATTGTTTAAATTGTATTTTTGAATGCTTTCACCATAAAAACTTAATTATATATATATATATATATATATATATATATATATATATATGAAGTTGATATCGGCATAAATTAGTTAACATAGATCTTCAAATAGATGATTTAAATCTCTTGTTGAAATATTTTTGAAACCCTATTTACACATTTTTTTACTTCTAATTATTTTACTTTACAACATACTCATTTTTTTTTAATTATAACTGACATTATTTTTCTATTTAGAACATAATTTTTATTTTAAAGGTGCAAGGAAAGACAGACAAAATTACACATCCTCTCATACTCGGTTGTGGAATGAACCTCTCGGCTCAATTAAAAAAACCATAAAAATTAATTTAAATGTAACTTTATTTTAAATTATTTCCTCAATTGATGGGGCACACTTACAAAGTGCAAGAGGGGGAGGAGGGGAGTGCAAGAGGGGGAGGAGGGGATTGGCCTACAACGTCACCTTTCTCCATACGGGGGAGGCTAGGCCATCCCACCCTCCACCTGACCACCACATTAAACATCCATGCAGCGCAAGGTATGAAATCCACCCAAGGCACCTACCTTGAGATAGTATTGTTAACTATATCAGTAATAAGTGGCATACATCTAGCCAAGTGACTAGTATTCATGGGCTTAGCAACAATGTTGTGGACTATTGATTTTGACTTCCTAGATGACCATGAGCCTGATTCTACCCAGAAACCTCTATCCTTATCCCTAAACTTGGATATACACACCAACCACATGCAAATCTGAGTTTTTGAGACCAATAAGGAACCCAAAAAACCCACACAAATTTTTTAATTAAGCATGTAATCACATCAGTCTGGGCTGATGTAAACGAAGCATCTTAATGCCAACAAAAACCAAAACGAGGGTTATTTTCTGAACTATTTGATGAGATTTATCTTTGCTCTAGGATTCAGAAGGAATTCAAATGAATTAAAGGGAAATTTCATGTTTGCTTAATTAGTCGAGTCTCTTTGGAATAAAAAATCGTAAACAAAACAATTTTAAAGCACCCATACAAGCCGCATACCCTTTGTTTCCCTTTCAACCGATCAACATACGAACTCAAGACTACCAAGACACTAAAATTCGCGGAATTTGAATTTGGTGGAGGTTGAACAAGCCGCTTTCAGAAATTGCAGGAGATCACAAGCGCAATTGAATTTGGCTTGATCCTGACGATTGTTTACGTGAATACTGGAACTGTTGGAAGAAAAAGGTCATTTGGTTAAAGTAGAATAATATTTTTATACACATAAACCATTATATTCTGTTGGATGGGTATTAGCATCTATGTACTGTTGAACTATTTCTTTCTATTGGAGCACAGTTG
Source organism: Pinus albicaulis (assembly GCA_034641835.2). Classification (NCBI taxonomy): domain Eukaryota; kingdom Viridiplantae; phylum Streptophyta; class Pinopsida; order Pinales; family Pinaceae; genus Pinus; species Pinus albicaulis. The sequence continues at coordinate 910,586,149 of CM076576.1, read as the reverse complement.
TATTGGACTGTAATATGGTGTGTATGGTATTGGACAGTTTCTGTTGAGAGCCATGAAATAAATGGTGGGCATGGTGATGTGATGCATACATGGCCATGACGTATGAAAAAGAATTTCAAAAAATCCATACACTAGCGGTGCACCGTGCAACAAAAACTTAACGTCTGAAGAATTTTCACGTGGAGAAAAAAGTTTAGTGCAAGATTTCAATGTTGAAATCGTTTCTATAGGGCCATTTTTGGGTAGAGGCTTTGATTTCCCTTAATATCATTATGATAATGGGACATGAAACTTCAGAACCCCGTGGAAAAAAAAATGATATAAGGAAAGTGAAAATTTCCTCATCAGCCAAAGATGGGAAGTGGGTTTGGGTCAATGCCAAACAGTATCGGGGCATTTTAAAACGAAGACTAGTTCGCCTAAAATGGGAGCAGAGAAAGAATAAAAGGTCTCAAAGGGAAAGTACTTGGGTCGTTCGCAAGAAACAACATTCAAACAAGTCCTCTTTGCAAGCATGTGGCAACAACAAGTCCAAAGGAAAAGGAAAAGGAAAATTCATTGATGATTCTTCCTTTATAGTCCCACATCCACACCTCTCACTTGGTCATCTGATATTTATGTGAAAAAAATGTTAAATGTAAAAAAAAAGTTGGAGGTAATAGAGGCTAAAGAGCATGAAAGAGATTGTACAATCCATATAATAACAACTGAAAACCAGGCTTTAGAAGAAAGCAACAAAGTTATGAAGGAGCAAGTGGCAAAGCTATAGGAAGCTCTCCTGATAGGGAAGACAGAATGGCAATGCATGAAGGCGGAGGTGAAAAACATGAATAAATTTTCAATGGAGAATACAAAGGTGATGAATGCGAAACCATCCCAGGATAAGGGGAAAGTAGTTGCTCAAATAGACAACCATGAAGAGACATCAAGAGAAGAAAGGAAAGGAGATTCCATAACTCTCCAAAACCTGGGCTCAAGTTATTAGCAATTATGCTAAGAGGGAAGGAGAAACAAACATTCAGGTTGACAACATGCAAGATAGAGAAAGCAAGGAAAGACAAGATAGAGCAACAAACATAATTATTAAAGGGGGGAAAGATTATGGGAAAAATGAATGTACTCTTGACCTTGCAAGAGACTTCTTGAAAGATAAGTTGCAATGGCAAGGACAAATATGCCAAACATGGAGAGTAGGTAAGCTTAACGGTGAGAGCGCTAGGCCCATAAAAGCAATCATGCCTAGCTTGTGTGATAAAGATGTCATTCTAAGAAAGGAGTAGCTCTTGTGGGGTTCTCGGTTTTTTCTAGAAGAATATTTAACTATAAGACAACAAGAGGAAAGAAGGGACGAAATGAAAAAAGTTAGGGCAAAAAGAGAGGAGGGATAGAGAGCATGGATTTATAAAGGTAAAGTTGTGATAGTGCAATTTGGACCTCCTTCCAAAACAAGGCAACAAAACGATAACAAAGAAGAGGCAGCAAACTCTTCAGCAAGAAATGAGGAAGCAAGGTCAGTATGGGCAAGCAGGAATAATGACTCAACTATGAGTCTTTCATGGGAAAACAAATAGAAATCAAGTCGTACCTAGGTTTCCTTAAGATTAGTTTGTTGGAATTGCAGGGGTTACCCATGGAGACGAGGACGTGGGTTAGGGTCTATTGCGGAAGGTAGAGACATAATTTGCCTCATAGAAACACATGAGCACGAAGGGTGCAAGACACCTTTGTTTGAAGGGTAATGGAAGATAGCAGTGTGGAATAGGGCAAAAAGGAATGGAAAAGAGCACAAGGGCATCATGGTATTAGTGAGAGAAAAAAAAGTTCGTTTCATTCAGCTAGAAAAGAAGACCCAAATAAGCAATTTGTCTCGCTTAAAATATCAGAAAATGGAAATCACATCATAATTGAAGCATGCTATTTTGCGCCACGAGTTTCAAAAATCTACAAAAGTAAAGGGCTTGACCACAAATATCCCTTTGCAATCTTAAAAGCAAAAATTGCAATATATTCTTAGCTAGGTGAAGTCCTTATAGTGGGGTATTTCAATGCTAGAACTGTAGGTGAACAAGCTAGCATTATTTGTTGTAAAGAAGAGTGTGGCCCAATCTGGCTTACAGAAGACTTAGTAATCATCAATGAGAAATAATTTCAGAGGATAAAGGTTGCAATCTCTTTGGAGAACAATTTCTTATGCTATGTGGGGCTTTTGATTTACACATTTGTGATGGTTTGACTAGATGGGAAAAGTCTGGTAATCTCACTTGCAATACTTATAATGGAGCAAGTGTAGTAGATTATGTAATTTGTTCGCATAGTTTGTGTGAGAAAATGGAGGAAGTGTTGATTGGAGATCAAATTTGGGACTTAAATTCAGATCACAAGCCAATATATTTAAGTTTCTCTGGGACAGGAAAGAAGCCATCAGGGTCAAAAAATCAGTGTGTTCAACAAAATACACTAAAGGGCATAATTCTTTTGACTCCAGAGAATTGTAATACCTTCAAAATAACTCTAGAGAGGCTCTTCGGGAAGAAGGAAATCTCCTTTCATGGCCTTCATAGTCACGAATTAACACATTTAATTCAAAGCGCACTTGTTGAGTGCAAAAGAGCAAAAATTAAGAAGTCTGAAACAAATTACTTTCCGGTTAATGCTTGGTTTGACGAGGAATGCAAAAAGGCAAGGAGAATGTGGAAGGAATCCGACAAAGATAACATAAAGCTCAAAGCTTACAAGTAGATATTAAGAAAGAAAAAGATTGAATTCATGGTTTCGAGGAGAGAAAAACTAATATTCCTTGGGAAAAATAACCCCAAATTATTCTGGAAGGAGCTCCAACTGAAAAAGGTGCAAACTAGAAACAACATTACAACTTCTAAATGGTTCGACTATACAAGACAACTTTATGAGCAAGATCCCAAGGTTGACCCTCCTCCCTTGGTTAACACACACACAAATCTCTTCATGGTGCAAGAGGTAGAGATGGGTATAAAAAAGTTGGGTGCTAGAAAAGCAAAAGACTTAGTTGAACTCCAAGCAAAGTATCTAAAGTGGGGCTTAAAAATTCTTTCACCTCACATCACAAAATTTTTCAACAACATCATACAATAGGGGTTCCCCACAGATTGGACAACTAGTATGGTAATACCTCTTTTCAAGGGTGGTGACGTCAATAATACCTCCAATTATATAACCATAATGATAAACCCCTTGTTTGCAAAGTTGTTTGAAAGCGTGATAGAAAAGAAAATCAGCAAGTGGGCAAAAGAAAGAGATAAACGTGCTAAAGGGAAAGCAAGTTTTAGACCTAAAAATTCCACAATTGGTCATTGTATAACTTTAAAGCACATCATTGTAAAAGTTTGGGAAAAAAAGGAAGAAGTTTTTTGTTGCTTTGTGATTTCAGAAAAGCCTTTGACACGGTTCCTAGGGATAAGATTTCGCGCAGAATGGAGGAACTCGGGGTTCCCAAGCATTTGAGAGCAGTTGTGCATAAAATGTATGAAGAGGTGAGAGTCAAAATTAGAACTTCAGTAGGCATTTCTGAAAGTTTTAGAAGTGATATCGGGGTCAAGCAAGGTTGCCCATTGTCTCCTACCCTTTTTGGTTTATATATTGACAACCTTGAAGAGTGGCTAAATTCGCAAGGGGGTAACTGTATCCATTTGGGCAAGTTCGTTATAAGGCTTCTTTTGTATGCATATGACCTTATACTGATTGCTAAATTGACTCTTGGTTTGCAAGAGCACTTGCGTTCCCTTGAGCATTTTTGCAGAAGGGTGGGGATGCAAGTCAATATTAGCAAAACGAAAGTAGTGGTTTTCTCTAACAAAAGAAAGCATAACCAACACAAGTTCTACTTTGAAGGCAACATTCTGGAAGAAGTTGCAAACTACAAATACCTCAGAATTGACTTCAACATAAATTTAAGTTGGGATGGTTGTAGAAATAAAAGAACTATGGGCGGTTGGAAAGTATTTTATGCTCTTCAAAATAGGTGTAGAGAGGCAAAGCTATGGGACTAGAAAACCACACTAAATATTTTTGGGCTTCTAGTGATTCTAGTGATTCTCTAAGGTTGTGAACTATGGGCCAGCAGCACAACCGAGATGTAGTGGAAACAAATTGAGAAAATTCAAAAGCGTTTGATTACAAACAAATTCAAAATTAAAAGTGCAGTTCATTATGCTATCTTGTTAAGTGAAACATGGGTTCTACCTATTGAAGCAATTGCTCTGGTGCGAATCATAAGGTATTTGAAAAAAAATGAGCAAATGGAAGAGGGTAGATGGCCTAAAGTTGTGTTTAATAATAGATTGTGCAAAAGAAAGAAGACTTGGATGTAGAAAAATAACAAATGGTTTAGTAAATGGGGTATTTTCTTCAGCATCTCTCCTACAAACAGTAAAGAGATAATTTTTTTTGTTATGGATAATTTTTGTTGAGATATTGTACAATTCTTTGAGCATGAGCAGTCTTTGAATTTTTACTGCACTGAACATTTTTCATTTTTCCAACCAGGAATGGACTTAAATCAAATCTTTTTGCAGTGTATTAAGGTATCTTCGCATTAGACTTTGATTCTTTTAAGTGTTTAAGTTAGAGTTCCAACATATAAATATTTATTTAGAGTATCTGGAGTTGGAGTTACATTGAAGAGACACTAATCTTTTTTTGAAGTATTTTGGAGTTAAAGCTACATAGGAGAGATAAATCTATAGAGCATACTCAAAGACATAAGCCATGTGTTTTTTCAGTGTTGTTTTGACTGATATGAACTGAATCTATAAATGCAGTTAAAAAAATGGAGTTGTCTAACAAGACGACCTCTGGCAAAAAAATTTAAGAAATTTTACCCAAAATATTAAAGTTTGATAGTTATAACATGGATTTTCAAAAATCCCTGCCAGATTTTCTTAAAATCTTACTAGAAATTCTATGATTTTCAGAGCAGAAAAGCAAACTAGGACAATTTTTTTTTGTGAAATTCTAATAAGAAGTTACACAGAGCCATTCTTAACTTTTCAGGGCTTTTGTAGGCAAAGGTAAGAGCATGAGATCATGTACTGTTTCAGCTATAATAAGAACAACGTTTTTTTCTCTGACAAAATAAAAGAGTTAATCAGCATTTGATTCTGTTACGGGATTCGTTGGACACTGAATGCGAAATTTATAGCGCTGATTCGTTTGACCTTGGTATCCGAGGCTCCTGCTCGGCCTGCCATGGCTAACAGCGTGCCTGTATTTCTACAGGATTTACCTGCTGCTGCTGTCAGTGCGCTTTGTGTATTATGGCGCCAATATAAAGAGGGTAAAGCCTATTGGCCAAGTGAACGAATAGGAAATAGTTGTAGAATGGTTTGGCAGCAGAGCGTATCTGTATAGGAATCTCACTTCCACGTTCCAGGGCTATCTGGCAGAATTTACGGCCCATGGTGCTTATTTTGGCGGTTTTTTAGAGCACTTAAAAATCTTTATGAAACTAAAATAAAGTATACCGATAACTTCGAGGATTAAAGAGAATTGATATATATATATATATATGTGGAGAGAGACAGTCGTGTAAGTAAATTTTTACAAGTTTAATAGCACAATTTGTTGATGATGAGTTTTGTCAGCAAGGCAGTCTAAATTTTATTGGGTGGTTCTGTTTTGTGCGGGGCGAGGAAACATGTTCTGTTTTGTAACCAAGGTGCAATGCCTACTTAAATGCTCTTGAATTCCAACATTCAAGCTTAGAAAATCATTAATAACTTAAAACGCAAAAAAAAAATGATGAATTTATATATCCATATATAAATTCTTCCTAATATGGTATGTCCCTGACTCTGACTGGTAATTTGATAAAAATTAAAGAAGGAAAAACTGAGTGTATGATTTTTTCGGAACGAAGTAGGGTTCTCTCGCTGCAATGAATGATATTATAATTTTTGTATAGTGATAATAAATTTGTTTTATTTTAATTTTACTTACAAATGATTAATTTGATAAAAATTGAAGAAGAAAAAACAATGTATGATCTTCTTAATTATTAAGTCCACTTAAATTGTATTAATTGGGCTGCAAAAGTATCATCCTCCAACTTGATAAATTGTTTGCTTCGTACTGAGAATCTAAAGCAATCCTTCCCCAGTATTTTTTTTCAACCTGTGTTCAGGGAGTTAAATAGAGTGGCGAATGGGATGTGTAAGAAAGGCCTGCCTGGATGCGACTCTGAGGTTTGTTAACACTACAGCTTAAAATATGATGTTAGGGTGATGCCTCTATGTTCATCATTTTTTTTTTTTTTTTTTTTTTAAAGCAAAGAGGGTAGATTTATTTTTCATTTTTGGGTCTTCGTTTTCTTTGTACGGATATATATGACACTATATGCCCTTTACAGGGTATATGTTTTTGTTTTTTTTGGGTCTGAAGTATTTAGATTGGCATAGGCTGAATATGATTGGTGATATAAAGTAGTTTTTAAATTTACTTAAATTATTATTGTTTATTTTTTGAAAAAAAAAACAATGTTTTGTAATTGTAGATTTTGTAAAAGTGTTGTTTTGGAGTTTTTGGTTGTAAAATAACTAGAAGTCATTTCTAAAGGTGCAAGAATACACAGAAGGTATAGAAAAATTAAAAAAATTCTCGTCCCAATATATGTCTATGAGTTAAGATAAAAGTGGGCAAGTAATTGTGGAATTTAAGTCACTTAATGAGGGATTTTGTTTGGTGAATACATAGTCTGGATAAGTCTATTAAATAATTTTATTCTGTGTGGTGAGTTACACATATTCATCCCCTAGCCCAAATGTTCAGTGTCATGTATATCCATCCAATAATTAAAACACAAATTGCCATAAGTTGTCACATGCCATATCTATGCAATGGTGTGATTGCATTGTATCCATTATTCCATCATGGAAAGTAACCTATTGAGAGGAAAAAAAAATTCTCATGGAGAACCATTCAAAGCATATTCCATCGTTGAAAGTAACTTTTCGAGGAAAAAAAAAAATTTCATGGAGAACTATTAGAGCATGTTCCTTTTTATACAAATAAATTAATAGTTCTTTGGAATTAATAAATTAATGGTTCATCCTAATGGAAACAACAAAGTTACATTATGGTGTATTTTGACGATGTTTTTGTAATAATAAAAATAGTAAGTTTTCAAAATTCTAGAAATAACGAATAATTGTTATTTAATTTTCTTTTTTCAAATTAACTTTTATTTTAATTTTTTTGGAACAATTCCAAAATACAAAATTACAAATTTCAAGAATTACATTACCTTCCAGTAGAAGTAAGTCGTGTCCTCTCTATTTCACCCCCTTACTTATGCCTTGCTTATTTGGGAGATATCCAATAAATAAATGACGTGTAGCATTTAAAAAAGGAAATTCACAAGAAACAAACCATATGGATTTTGATGTAATGAACATAAGACAAAAAAATTTGACAAGTCAATTTAGTTTGGTGCAGTGAACATAAAATGACAGAAATTGACAATTCTGTTGCCCCTGTTATAACAATATTTTTAAAAATAACAAACAACCATTATTTTTTTTTTAAAATATTCGTAGATATATTTTTTAATCATTTTTAAAATATAAAAATTGTACAATAAAATAAAAAGAATGTTTACTTATATATTATTAAAGTATAATATTTTAAATATTTGTGTTCTTTTTATATAATGTTTTATTGAGATACATTCTGATTTTTTAAAGTCTCTTCACTATTCACATTTTTAAATATTCACCTTTTTAAGAAAAAAATGCTCTCATGTTATTAGCCATTTTTAAGAAAATATTACTTCACAAAAATCTATGTGTTTTTTTTATTCTTTTTTTTTAAAGTAAAAATTTACTTTGGAAAAATCATTATGTCTTTGTTTTTTTCTAAGTTGCGTTAATCTATTGATATTGAACATAATTTACAATGCGAGACCTTCTTGCATGGCTGCTAAATTAGTCAACCTCACAGGAGGTCCTATTCAAAAAAGCCAAAAAACTGTAAAAGGGTTGCGCATAACCTGGAAACCAGCCCAAGAGTTGCTGCACATTATCGGGAAATCAGCAGTCATCAAGTTCTTAGTAGAATAATAGAAACAAAAAAATCATTTTAAGCTTCGAAGGAGGTGACCATCAACGTGTTTGAACCTAAAACTTAACATGACAGAAGGCCAAAAAAAGGAAAGCAAGACTTGACAAGAATCTAGCTGTCTGTAGGTCGAGGAGGATTCTCCTCCACTATGGGACAAATGTAATCTTCAAGATCTTCAACGGCGCTTTTAGAGTATTGGGAGGAACTCTCCGACGCGGAAGAGGAGCTTGAATTCGAGTTGAGATTTTGCTTCCCACGAGCCGAGTCATTGTTGCTATCACCCTCACTGCTGGAGCTAGTCGTGCCTGGCTTGGCTGGAAGCGCCATTGATTTTCTTGTGTCCCGAGGATGCTGGACCAGAATGGTATATTTCCTGCGTTTTCTGGAGCCTGAAGCTTCACCAACCTAAGGCTCTTCGTGGAAAGAGACTGAGATGGTAACAGTAATGCGCGGCTTGGCCAGGTCACTGCAAAAATGAAATTGGCCCATGTTGCTGTCTGAAGGAGGCCAACTGCCGAAATTGTGGATGGCAAGTGGCGGGCATGAACCCCTACCGCCCTCCCCTCTGCCGCCACCACCTCTTCTACAACGAATTCTATGCTTGCACGACATTGTGGTGCGAGACTCAATGCTAGTGAACAGGGAGTGAGAACCGGGGAAGATGGAGGGGGACGGGGAAGAGCGAAATGAATTCAGACAGCAAGGTGCACACAAAAGTGAAGGAGGGTCGTGAGAACCAGTTGATGGAGGAGACGACTGCTGCAGAGGGTCAGATGAGCGCGGAGAGGACGGAGGGGTTGGTGGAGGCGTGGAATACAAAACAGAGGCTGAAAGACATTCAGATGGAGGCCGAGGAGCTCGGGCAACCTGAAAAGCAAGCCGAAAACCCAAATGGAGAGGCCAAATGCTCATAAGGTGAGTAGACAGAGCGGGAGAGGGCTGCACAGAAGGGCGCGTCGCCATGGTAGAGCGCGTGAAGGCAGAGCAATAATGCCAAGGCAAATGAGACATGAATGCTAAGTCCGGCTTCCTTCGGGAATTTATGGCGCCTGCACTGAGAACGATGGGAAGTGTGTGGCCTGGCCAGGTGTTGGTCGCCAGGCTGGCCACTGCCCCATTCCATTCACCCACCCACATCCGGGAAAATCATTATGCTTTTTATTCTTATAGCAAAAAAAAAAAAAAAAAAAACCTTGCTAGCTTCAGCTAACTCAAACAAAAATTTAAGGTCGGTTAGCTTTAGCTAACTCAAACAACAATGTAAGGTCATTACAGTACATAGCTCAAACAACCATTTAAAATGGTTACACTATATTTTAAGTGTGTACTTTGGATGATTTTACATTTAAAGTGGTTACAATATATTTTAAGCTATGAAGCTCGGTACTTTTGATGATTTTATATTTTAAATGTTAAATAATTTTAAGTTATTCACTGTAACATTAAATATCTTCTTAAAAATTTTACATGTTAAATTTTATACTCATCCAAACTTGAATTTCTCATTTTTCTGTGGAGTCTATAAATGAATTAAGTGTTAGCCCCATGTGTGTCTGCTACCTCTTCTGCTACTCTTTTGATTACATAATTAGTGTGGGGTCCGCGTAGTCTAAAAAACCAACAAAATGGCCTAGAATCTGGCAAAATTTTTTAAAAAATATGGCAAAGATTTTATCATAATCTTGTTTATAGTTGTTAAACTTTAGTATTTTGAGTGCCCTAAGAGTTTTTGATAGTGTTGAATCCATTTCCACTATCAAAAATAGATTCCAAACACTCCAACTACCTGATTTTTTGAATTTTATTTTACCAGATTCCGAAAAAAACCGCCATCCGGGCTATTCCATATACTAGGTAGACAAATTCATGTGGGGTCATGTGACCCGTTGCTCATCAAATATTTTTGTTAGAAAATTGTTTCTTAACCTTCTTTTAAGTTTAAAATTGTAAATTTTAATTTTAAATTGTCTGAGTTTACTTCTAATTTTGTTGTGCATGATATAGTGATGAAAAAAAGCGTAATGTTATTGTCATATAGCAAGCCCATAAAAAAATTCATAATTTTATTGTTATGCAGCAAGTTGATAAACAAAAGTGCAAGAAGAAAGCTGCAAAATAAAATTATTGTGCAATATTGCAAAGAAGTATTATAGTCCGTATTCAATATCTGTTGGGGAAGATGCTACATCAGAGTCTCAATTTGAATTAGATCACACGGATCCTTTGGCAGAAGAAAGAGCAGATATTGAAATATATAATTTTTCATGTGCACGTTCCTTTGAGGATATCTATAATAAGACCAAGTCTTTGAAGAATCATTCATTTCAGCTACAAATAAATTCCAACCGTAGAAACACATATACTCTATAAATAAATACCTGAAAAGTTATAAAAGTTGGGATAGATCACATGTGTAAATGGTAAATGGGACCAAGAGATAAAATCGTGCTCAAAACAATATCCTATCCTATATCATGTAAGTTGCAACAAAATACAGATGGCAACATGCATAGCAACTTGACTAAGGGTTCATATTACATAATATGCACTTCAACAAGGGCGTGATCACTTCAACAAATGTGTGATCTCAAATGGTGACTTTCAAGCTTCCATCAAGAACATAAACTTGATGAATAGAATTGTCCACAGTAGTGAAGTCATAGACTAAATGTTAAATAGTAAAACGTCAAATTCATCCATACTTAAAGTATATTACTCAATCTTGCCTAATATGTTTGTGTGAAAAAATAAAAATAAATTCAAGAAATTAACCTAAAATATAGATTATGATGCTCAAATAAATTTAGTAAGAATCTCTAAGAGGTTGATGTATCTTTCCCACAGATGAACTCTCTTGTTCATTGAGCGAGACTGGTAATACTAGTATTCACATCCTGCAGTATTCTGGCATTAAAACTCAAGCAAAAATATTTTGGCATTCGAACTCAGGCAGCAGTATTCTTGCAGTAAAACTCAGGCAGAGCATTGCAGAGAAGGCTTTTGCATCAAACTTGTTGTAAGTGAACGAACGCTAATGATCATAGATCTGGGTTGGATGGTTATAGAAATTGGTGCAGGGCTTGCCATCACGAGAATTTCCCACCCTTCCGGCAAGCTGCATAACCGTTAAGAATTTCCCACCCTCATAACCATTAAAACCTTAGAACCAATCAAATTTAAGACAGGTCTAAAAAAGGTAAATGAAGGTTGGCATAATTAATGTCCATTATTAATATACCTTCATAATGTGACTATTTTATCGGTGCACCACCAACAACCTTTTGCAAAGACCCCGGTCCCCAACCCAGCACGCAAAGGAACAGGATGTGGAGCGCAGAGAAAGGCAGGTCTAAAAAAGTGTGCGTCAGATGTCATACCAAGTGTGTGCCAAATGTCATCAGGAGAATAAAACTGTAGGCTAAATACAAAAGTAAATTGTTTCAATCAAAGGCCTATCCGCCTAAAATTCAACTGCTTAAAACAATGACAACTGTGCCCAAAACGAACGGTAGAAAATGAAAAGGTTGACAGAGTCGGTGGTGAGCTTTTTCAAAGAGAACACCTTCGGTGTAATTATTACAAATAAGAATTATTAATAATTTATTTAATATTTATTTTGTTATTACTATTAATTTGGTCAATAAATAAATTAATAATTACAGAATACGGTTTTAAGAAAAAAATTATATTATTAATCTCTTATAAAATGAATATAAATAAAAATATATATTTATAAAATATTTAAAAATATTTAAAAATTATTTATATTAAAAAATTAAAATTATAATGTTAAATAATATTTAAATAATTATATATTGAAAAATTTCATATTAATGATTAATAATAAATTTAAAATAATAAAATTAAGCGATGCAAGAGCACTACCTTATTATTGGGAACCTCCAACAACAGAAAAATACTCCTCTAGCAACAAGATAATGCAGAGATCGTTGTTTACTTAATTAATCCTCAAACCATTAATTCATTTCACCAAGTGGCATTGGCATGAGTAATTATTTTCCATAGAAAAAACAAAAAAAAAAAACAAAAAATCAATGGTCATAAGTGGTCATTTAAGCGGCAGGGGCAACAATTAAAGAGCGAGGTTGTGGCACGAAGGGAGAATTCGTAATTAAAGAGATAGAGGTTGCAGCACGAAGGGTGAATTCATTTTAATGGATTTTGGGCATTCATCAATTGGCATTCAGATAAGTTTTTTTTTTCATAATTTTTTTCCCGAATGCATTCAAGGAAGTTTTTTTTTTTCATAAGTAATTATTTTTTTCATAATTTTTGTTCCCTCACTCAAGTTGGTTACTATTATTTATTTGTGTGGTGTTAAATGTTCGAGAGCATGACAGAGGAAGATACGGAAAATTCCTGAAGCTTTGGCCAACACTGTCCATTCCTTTTATGCTCTTCTGATTGGATGTATGAGCTAAAGGAAATTTGATTCCCTTATATCACCAACAATTGTAATATTTAATTCTCTGGTTTTTTTAGGAACCTTATTACAATTCTCTATTTTTTTTAGGAACCTTAATAATATCTAGACTTTTAGCATTAGCGGTGATGGTTTGTTTAATGATTTTCTATTTTCATCTTTTGTTTTACTATCTAGAGAACTTGCATAACACTGTGTGCAAAGGGTTGAAATATTTTGCAAGGTATATAAAAGGTATACAAAGTACAGTGCTTGCGCTTATTTGTGATGTTATTTGTGGTGTTATTATGATTGGATTGACAACCATTGCAATTTGTAAAAAAATCATTTTCAACATTTTTATGTGTTAAGAGTATTGTTTGCTTTATTTATTTTTGTAAATAATTCATTTTCAACATTTTTATGTGTTAAGAGTGTTGTTTTCTTTATTTATTTTTGTAAATAATTCATTTTCAACATTTTTATGTGTTAAGAGTGCTTTTTGCTTTATTTATTTTTTCTTTCAGCTAGCATATGAATGGAGGACAAGTGAAAAGGGTAGAGTGAGCACGACAAGAAAGGAAAGAATGAGCACCATTGCTATGGAGCAATGTCATTAAAAAATATAAGTGTTCGGACCTGTTATTTGTGTTATATTTTCTTTCTTCTAGTATGAAATAGGTTCTGATAGTATAATAGTTTGATTGACATTAAGCAACTAAAGTCTTTAAAACCAAAATTAATAATAGATAAACATGATAAGGGTGATGGCCTTGTCGATTGTTAGGCTGATAGCTAAGAGTTGCTGCTTGGGATATGGTCTAATGATGCGATACATTGTTTGTTACTTTATGACCTGAATAAGAAAGGTGTCACGGGTTATCCTCAAAATCTGGTTTACCGAGTTGTCACAATAACTTCATCAATAATATGAACTTTGAAAAGAAAGAATCAATTAGGATACGACTGAAGAAACTAAAAAGATAAAATATTTAGGTACAGTAAGGCCTTTAATGCTTTTATGAGAAAATGAGAAAATAATAAAACTATTGTTACAGTCAAAATCAATGAGAAATAATGAATATGGCCAAAATCCATAACGAAATACAATGGTTACTATAATAATGTTGTCCCATTATTTCTTAATCTTAACAAAATAAGTCTAGAATTACCACAAGCTGTAAGGGCATGAAAAGACAAATATATATGTATATACAAGTGAGTTTTTTTCTATTAATGCCTAGCCGAGGGAGGAACCTTCAAATATAATTGTATTTGTGTCTAAGTACAATTTTGGTCATATAAATGAACCACCCAAGTTGACAAAGAATCACAAATTATAATCCTCTCTGCATAATATTGGGGCTAGAAATGAGACAAACCCTGTGAATATAAGGGAGACTATAAAGGATTAGAACTTGGAAGAGGCAAGAAATTAACCTTGAAACTATTAAATAGTGAGCAAAATCCTCACCTGGAAAGAAAACATGTTAGCTTGTGAAATCTCTGCAATCGATACGATGGCAAGACAGTAATAAAATTTAGGGTAGGGTTATGGATTTACCTGAAGGAGACCTTCTGACAGGAAACCATTGCCTTCCATACCCTACAAACCTGTTAATAAGGAAATAGTTAATAAGCATTGAGAACTGGGTTCGATGTTTGAGAAATGGGTTTGATAAATTCACAGTTAGGGAAACATCCAAGATCTAGAAGGCAATAGATGTGGTAGCATGGCAATAGAACCAGTTATTATCTGCACCCTAGAACCGAGGGCAACCAAGTAGATTGGGGCATCTTGCTAAATAAACAATGAAGAGCAGTATCACTCGGTAAGAAAGTCCGGAAATAAATTTGATTCTTCGTATCTGCAGTTCCCCTGTAGTTAATGGAGTCTTACCTGCAAGGAAAAATAACCTACAACTCTATTTTAGGAAAACAAATGTATTTAAAAGTTGAGAAGAGAGGAAATTAAGTGTTTGCCTTAAAACCCTATTATTCTTGCACCACCAGGCTAACCAATATTCAAATAAGATGACAGAAAAATGTGAAAACAAATGGAAACTTCCCTTGGAAAGGAATTAACAGCTCACACCGGTTACAGGTAATAACCTGGAAGAAATTTTCCCAAAGAAGACTTTGTGGGTGAATCTGAACATCCAATATGACATTTCATTAGTTCTTATTCAGTTTGAAAGAGAGAAGCTCGTAAAATAAAAAATAACTCGGCTGGAAGGAGGTAATCTCACCTTGACACTAGAATCCAGTGCTAATACCTCCACCCTGGAACTCTCAAGGAAAATTGGAAGAGAGTTAAGAGGGTTAAAATGACAATGAAGGAGTAAATAACACGGGTAGGAAAAATAGTTAATATTAAACCACCTGTCTCCATTCCTAGAGGGAAAAACTTACCGAAGTGAGACACATATAGCTGAAAACCGTGGAAGAAGAACCAGCTGCAGAGAAAATTTCCTCCGAAGGCAAAGATGCAACTGGTGTGAGGCAGCAACAAAGGGTGAGAGAGGTAGTTACCAAGGTAACTCCCCTTCCCACTAGGGCCGTCGGATCCCAACCCTAAGATTCTGACGGTGGAGATCATGACAGATGTAGAGGCACAATCAACCACTAAACCAACGAGATGCGTGACGGTAGCCTCTAGAAAATTCTGTGTGTGCCAAATGTCATCAGGAGAATAAAACTGTAAACTAAATAAAAAAGTAAATTGTTTCAATCAAAGACCTATCCACCTAAAAATTAACAGCTTAAAACAATAACAACTGTGCCCAGAACGAATGGTATAAAATGAAAAATTTGACAAAGTCGGTGGAGAGATTTTTCAAAGAGAATACCTTCGGTGTAATTAAACAATTTTTTTGTTAAATTGAAATTAAAATAATAATAATAATAATAATAATTGTTAGATTAAATTTTTTGTTATATATAATTTTCGATGTATAAATTTATATATGTAAACGTTGAAAATCCCACTCTAATTACAAAAGATTCATAATTTAAATTTGAGATTCCAAATTTGAAAAAAAAATATCACTAGACAAGTTCTAAAAGTTATAACAAATAGATTATAGGTTTTGTAAAATGGTTGTGAAAAATATTTGGGATATTTATTTTTTCTGATAGAAGAGAGGACAATTTCGTAAATATTAAAAAAAAAAAGTTTAGTTTTAAAATAATTGTTAAAAAGTTTAATTGGATTTGGAGATATTTTTAACTTTACTTTTAATTAAAGTCAAAAAAATTGATGAGTAATGTCTTGAAGGTAAGATAACAAAATTTGGATTAAACAAAATGAAACTTATTAAGTTTTAAGTGGAAATTAGTGCAAAAAAAATTCATTAATTTGAAAGATAGAATAAGTAAAGTGGATTCTTTCTCTATTTCAGTGTTATAAGGTAAAATTCAAATAATGTTCGATAAAGTGCTATAAGGTAAAATTCAAATAATGTTCGATAAGGGAGAAATTAAAATACTTAGTTTTTAAATTAAGTGCGTGGGATTGCATATTAAAATATATATTAGTACCCGAAAACTATCATATTTATGTATTTAATTATTATTGGGTTTGTAAATTTTTAAGATTTGAAATTCAAATAATGTTGGATAAAAATAGAAATTAAAATACTAAATTTTTAAATTAAGTGAGTGATATGGCACATTAAAATATATATTTATATTTATAATATTTAAAAAACTTATTAGCACCCAAAAAAAACTATTAACTATGACAATAATATTTATGTATTTAATTATTATTGGGTTTGTAAAATTTCAAGATTTTATGTTGTTTTTATTTGCTAGTTAAACTAAGAGAAGAAGTTATTTTTTTCTACTATTTTTTGGTTAATTTTGTTTAAAATTTACTCTAGATTAAAAAAAAAATTAAGTTATTTAATTTGCAAAGATCTAGTACTTGAAGGGTTTTTTAGGGTGTTGAATCCATTTATGTATTCAAAAGTGTATGTTAATTAACAAAAAATCACAATCTCCTCCATCAAAAACCATTTCGTCTACTAGTTACACTATAACTTCTTTATGTTATTCCTTTAATTCAATATTATTTAATTTTATAAGTTTTACTAATTCTATAATTAATACCAAAGAAAAGTAATGATTAAGAAAAACAAAAGAAATCCTACAAAAAATAATTAAGTCATACATCTTGTCATTCTAGTTATAAAGGTCTCTTATCACTTTAAATATATAAAAAACTGGCATTTGTACCAAAAGGGCACAAAGAAATGCCAATAGAAGTGTAGATGGTTGTAGAGTGATGCATAGGTAGCATTGCAGGAAACAAGGATGTGGACATGGAAGGCATGGGGAATGAGGAGGCTAAAGTATTGGTAAAGTAGAGCTTTCCAAGTGGGTAAAAGTGCATTATAGAATTCTCATAGATGAGGATCAATGATCGTAATTTGTATGGAGATGGTAGCATTATGTTGATGTTGTCATGGAGATCAAAGTATTGTTGTAATTGTTTTTATAGAGGCTATGGATCAAAGTTTAGATTTTTGATATCTGCGTGTTGTAGGAGATTAGTTGAGCATGTCATTTATTGTTGTAGAAATCACATTCTACATATATTATTGTTGTTGTATTGTCACAAAGGTTTTGGATTTTATTGTTTGCGTTGTAATCATATGGTGAGTGAGGATTAATGAGTATGTTGGCTCAAAGAGATTGTATGAGTATAATGCATGTATTGATAGTAGAAATATGTGTTGAGTGAATAGGGTTATGTTTTTTTTATTGATTAGTATTGAGTTGCAGTGGACCATAGTTTGAAAAATAGATGAAACAATGTCTATGCGATGAGCTTGAAGGTTAGGGCCTTTAGTGGGTGAGTGGTGGCTTGTGTATTCAGGGTGTAGCGACATCCTTCAGGTAGAGGCCTCAAAAATTGGGATGTTAGATTTCATCCAGTGGTGGATAGGAGAGACATATTGGGAGTGGTGGCTTTCAGCAGGTGGTGGCCTACAAATGCGTAGGAGTGGTGGCTTCCAGTAGGTGGTGGCCTCCAAATGTGTAGAAGCGATGGCTTCCAGTAGGTGGTGGTATGAAAAGTTCATACAAGTAGTGGCTTGGAGCGAGTAGCGGTTGATGTGGTTAACAAGTAGTGGATTGGTGGTGGACAGTAATCATATGTAAAAGAATATTTGAAGATTAATAATAAGGAAAAATATGAAGACTATTAGTTGACGATGGTTTTTACCCTTTGGGTTTCCACTTTATATCATGTGTCCTTGTATGTGTGATGTTATTGTTGGCTGCTCCTATGTTTATTTGCTTTGATGATCTCATGTTTATGTGCTTTGATATGCTACTTATACGGTGGTGGTTATTTTATTGGTTGCTTATAAATGGTGATGTGTTGCTAAACATTGATGAGCCAATTATTGTGTAAGAAAAGGAAAAAAATAGTAGATTTTGTTCATAGGGAGCAATATTGATTCACCCCCCCAGTATCGTTCACGCTTCAAGTGTCAACTTTCCAACACATATCTCTTCACTCTTCACTAAAACCACAATGTAATGCAATCCAAGAAAATGTGGCATCACTTTGTGACAAATCTATCCCAACATTAGTATGAGATAAACATTACCTAATGACACATTTTGACATAGAAAACCCTTTTATGCAATTGATGCACAAAATCCTAATGTCGCAAGGTGGCAAACATAGCCCAATTTTGTAATGTGACCAACCTAATTCAACATTGTAATATTGCAAACATTTCCAATGTCACAATGTGATGAAAATAAACCACCATTAGAATGCCCTAGATATAACCATATATGCCAACATCATAAAACATATACAACATTCTCAAACATGGTAAATAATGGCCCACCACAGTCATCACGTTGAACTATATTCAACTACGAAACAACATAGCTAACTATGAACAAACATTAACAACCATGGTCATACATGTTTATGTATGGACATTATTAAGCATAGTTAACTTCAAACAACATGGTCAACCATAATGAATAGGTCAACCATGGGAAACTCACCAGTCATCGTTAAATGTTGTTAAAAGTCAACATACATTAGGTGATCAACATGTTCTAACACTAACCATAGTCGAATATGGTGCCATGTGAACTATGGTCACTGTGGGCATCATGACCAAGCATAATCATATATAGGTAAACATGGTCATTGATGGTCCACCATAGTCATCTTGTTCAACCATAGTTAATAATGGAACATCGTAGTAAACGATGAGAAAACATGGCCAACCATGATCACACCTGGTTACGAATGGAAAACCATTGTTAAGCATAGTTAACTTCAGAAAACATGGGTAGCAGTGATAAATAGGTCAGAGATGGTCATTCGTAGATAATTAATCAACCATGGTAAATCATTGTCAAAATTTGACATACCTAATTTGGTTGGTGAGTGATTTTTAACACCAACTATAGTCAACATTAGTTCCATGGCGAAGCATGGTCACCATGGGAATCATGGTCAAACATAATCATCTATATGTAAAAAATCATAAATAATAGTCAATTGTACTCAACCACATTAACACATTTTCAACCATATTCCTATATGATTGGCATGTTAATAGTATTCAACCATGGGCAATATGGTTGAACATGGTTAGCCATACTCAACATCGGTATCATGGTTAATCTGGTCAACCACTATCACGATTCACCTATAAGTAAAGAGATAATTGCAATTCTAATTAGAAAAAATAAATCTAATTAAGAAGCTAATTTTAATTAATTGTATAATAATTATTTTGGGAAAGCAAGTGATTTAAGAATAGCAATTATTTTGGGAAAACAAGTGATTTAAGAATAAAGTTTTAATGGGTTTGGATTTGAAACTTGAATTTTTTTTTTAATTTTAATTTTTTTATTTCTATTTTTTTTTAATTAGTATTCTTAATATTATCAGTGTTCCACGGGGATGTGTCCCACAAGGTGGGGGATGTGCTCCCCCACGCTCCCGAGATAGGGAAACTCCTGGGGAAACTTTTCCCCATGTCCCCTTTTTTGGAAAACTCGGGGAATCTCTAGGGGGGCATTTTTCTAGTGACAAAATGCATCTCTCTTGTGGAGGGGACAAGGGGACACAAGGGGATGGAAGAGGGGTGCGTCCTCCCAAATTTTTTTGCTAATAACAATTAAAAAAAACATTTTTTGTGTTTCATTTCTTTATATGTTTATTTTTATTTCAGTTTTCTATTGTTGTTTTAGACTTCAACATAATGTCATTGCTATATGTTGAATTTACTTTTTGATGTGCATTGCAAAATTTCAATTGTCCAATGATGAATTTAATTTAGATGTACTTTGCATAATATTAATGCCCATTTCCAAATGACAAATTTCGATGGAACATTGCATCTTTTCAAATGATAGATTCCATTAGTAATTTATTTTTAGATTTACATTGATGATTGCAAAAATATCAAATGATAATTTTGATTCATAATAGTCTAATACAAAATGATGATCATATTTAGATGTGCATTTCATAATTAATAATATTTACTATCTTTTTTTTTTCAAGTAGAAAACATCGGTTATATACTGTCCAGTTCAATAACTATAAAGATTATCCATACTAATTGCATGTTTCACAGTAATCATGCCTTAATTGTCAATCAAATTATATTTTAAAAAATGCATCCAAAATTAATTTACCAAAAACTGCCTCCCTAAACTGCCCCAAAACCTCTACAGTTTATACTTTAAAAATGTCTTTTTTCCAGCAAGCTCTGAAGAAGGTTATCGTCCCCCCATTCCAAAAATACCAAGAACAACTACTTCGTCAAAAAAATTTGAAGGATTCAATCCGAAGAGAGTAGAGGTCAAATATGATTGGACCTAGAGTCCTCTGCTGCTCGTTTCTTCCCTCTGTTATCCATCGATATCTCTATCCTTTGCAAAATTATAAAAGTAACCACTATTCCATCCGACAAGATCAGCAAGATCAAAGAGCAAGATAGCATTTTTCCAAACTGTTAAAAGAAAATACAGTTGTCTTTAAAAGCTCCCATAATTAAGAAAAATGGACCATACATGTGGTTTTCTCACCCTTCGGTCAAAACAACTCATAATACATTAGTCCAAAAACCCCCTCCAATCCTTTTTCTGATAGCCTATTTACCTGAGAGTTCTTCTCACGATAAACATGAAAAAAATGGAGAGTGTTGAAAGAGTTCCTTAACCTATCGATGCGATCAAGCCATGAAGTGAGATGTCCCAGAGTGATCTTGTTTCCTTTTTTAAGATGATCTCTAAGCACCTTTGAATCCCCAAAAACCCATAATTCTTCAAAACAGAGATGTGAAGCGAACCAAATTAAACCCCAAAAAGCGAGGATTTCAACTCTCATATTGGTCTCTTTTCCCTCGAACCAATATATTTTATAATGACACTCAGGGTTGAGCATCAACCAAACCCCACACCCTCAACGTGATTGCTAGGATGCTCCGTAAAGAACCCTACTAGGTAGGAAAATTCAACCGATCTCATCCTCCTAGAAAGATCCCTCAGAGGTTTCATGGTGGTTTTAAGCCTTTCCCAGTACTGAATAATAAAGGAAGATGTTCCCCCTAGACATCTTGCCACTCCATTAAAAATCCACTTATTGCGGTCACACCAAATGGCCCAATTCAATAATTTAGTTATTGACATATTGTTGGGGTTTTATTTTTTATTTTTATATATTAAATTTTTAATAATTTTATAATTTTTATGTCTTTGACGTCTCCCGTTTCCCCTAATTTTCCCTAAAATTTTGGGTTGCTTATATTTATGTACATTTTTCAAATAAAATGTATACAAACAAAATTCCATTCAAGATAAAGTTTAAATCACCGTAAAGCTCGAAATTTAATCGAAAATTTCTTTCAAATCCTGTTCAAATTTATAACCAAAACAAATTTTGTTCAAATTTATAGCCAAAATAAATTCAAGTTTATAACCAGTTTAACTTCTTTCCATGTCGGATGATCAAGTGGATTCATTTGTATGCAACAGGAATCAACCTTTCTCGTTGGTCATCTCTTGTTCCAATTGTCATTCTGCAATCAAGAATATTTTATGAAAACTAGGGCAAAATATGATTATTGGAAATTTCGGTAGGCTTCAACGAACTTATAATATTTAAAATTATCCAAGAGGAATGCATCTAACCAAATCCTAATGCATGATGCCTTAATTTCTAATTATATACGGACAATTTGTGGAGACCTGTGCCTTTTCTATATGATTAGCCTTGTTATTTGTTTTCCTCGGCTCCGAAAAGGAAGAATACATAATAATCTCGTCCCGTGCATCTTGAGAATATACTGCTGTCAATATATCCTCCTTTTTAGTGGACAAAAAATAAAATTTGTCATCTGATATCCATTATTTAAAGCTTCGGCTTTCCTAAATGGGTACATTCATCTTAATTTTACAGTGAGGTTTATTGATAGTACTGATATTCAGTTTTTCTTTGGAATCTGATCTATTCTGCCGTCCTGTTTTCATAAACTTCGAGAAACTTGGTCTATAAATATAGATTGTTATTTAGATAGAAGAATTTCTACCATGGACATCATCAACTTGAATGGCTTGGTATTGGTTACTGCAACTCTTCCTTTCCTTGCCCAATTATCTTGAGAGTCCATGACAGATTCTCTGGATTTCATTTCTTGTGTAGGGTTGGCTATGAATTCTTGTTGTTGGTGGTTTTAAGCATATTTGTTTTTCTTGTTGGAGACGAGTTTCCTTCAGTAGAATTTGAGTTCCATCCATCTTGACAATGGAGATATTATGGCCGCAGAGGAGATTCGAGAACCCACAATCACAATTACACTTTGAAAGAAAATTTCATCCTGCTAAAACTCCGTCTTTTGGCTCTGGGTTTTATCTCCTTTGTTCACTTTGGCCTTCCATCACTCCGCCACTTCATTCTTCACTCAGTTCCTTTTCTCCGGTCATCCTTTTCCCATTGGCTTAACCATCCATACCTCTACATCATACTAAACTGCATCATTATTACAATAGAAGCCACTTCAAGCCTACACTAGAAGCACAAAACAGAGGAATCTGAATCAAATTCCCATGACTACAGGGCATTGCCACCAAAAATAATCTATAGCTACCAATCCCCATCGCCCTCAGAAGTGAAATACCGGTATCAAAAAGGATTTCATTAAAAACCCAATCCATACGAACAATACTCACTGGTTCCTGAAGCAACCCCCTTCAGCACATAGATCTAGGAGGATGGTGATGATGCCAACTTCATTTCTAGGTCCAACTACCCCCCTGAAGCTTCCTGCATAACAAGGACTACTGCAACTATGGAGGAGAATCCTTCGGCTTCATCGAGGTTTACCCACAAGAGATATTCCAAGGCAAGTCCCGATGCAAAGTACCCTCTCATGATTGCTCGTCCTAAGAAGGGAGAAACTCTAGAATACACATGGAAAACCCTTACAGAGGGTCGTCATCCTCCCTTGCAAGGCATCTTCAGAAGTCAGAGACATGGGATTCCTCCTCATCCTTGAGGTCGAATGGAAATCATTTCTCCCCTACTCGGAATCTGCACAAATCCGAGACAATGAAACACCGTGGGCATGAGGATTCCCCTGCTTCCCCTGGCAGGAAAAGCTTGAAGAGAGAGCCTTCTCTTAGTCATTATGAGCTTAATAAGTGCGTGGATGTTGGGAGCAAAGCAGCGGAATGCAAAACAGAAATCAAACAGAGATAACACAGAAACAAAAATGGAGAAACAACACATTAGAAATTGGAGAATACTTTGATTGCATGAGGCCTTGCCTTGCTTGGCTTGACATGCTCAGGAAGAGGCAGGAATACAAATTTATAGTTGCAGAAGAGGGATAATTTTGCATGTGAAAAACAAAGGATTACACAGTTAATCATGGTGGTTGGGCGGCGCATTAGGTTCAACGTCGTTCTTTGTCAGAGAGTCAATGATGGCGTTGGTCAGCTGGGTTAGGTTCAGCGCCGACATACGACCTCACATTTAACATTCTCCCACTTGAAGCCGAATGAAGAATCTTGAATCAAGTCACACCGATACCTATCATGTCTCTACATAACTCATGCTTACTTCTTGGTAGAATCTTAGTGAGTATATCAGCAGGGTTCTTATCTGTATGGATCTTTTCCAAATATAACTACCCTTCCTCCAACACATGTCAGATCCAATGGTACCTTAAGTCAATGTGCTTTTTTAAACACAACTAATGTATCCCTAAACATAAAACTCAGTTTTCCTAGAGGCTTAGTGAATATATCAAACATATTATCACAAGAATTACAATACTCTACGTAAATCTCTTTCGATCGTGACTTTCTCCCTAACAAAATAAAATTGAGTGCTCCATGTTCTTAGTGTTTTTATGAAAACACTCGATTGTAAGCCATTGATGGAACTCTGATTGTCGCACCATGATCGTAGCTTCTCGTTCGTTCTTCCCGCAGGCAAGAGGCCTACGCAACCAAATGCAGAGCTACCTCACATGTCGCTGCACACATGGCTTGATATTCTACTTCTGCTGAGGATAAAGCAACAATATGTTGCTTCTTGCTGCACCAAGAGACGACCCCGGAACCAATGTTGAAGGTGTAACCTGTAATTGATCTTCTGTCATCTAGATTTCCTGCCCAATTAGAGTCTGTATAACCTGTCAACTTAACATCAAATGAGTCAGAATACAAAATACCAAAGTCTAATGTTCCTTGCAGATACCTTAATACTCCTCTCGCTCCACTCCAATGATTGTCATGGGGTTGAGTCATAAACTGACTCAAAACACTCACTGAATAAGCTAAATTTGGTCTTGTTGTAGTCAAATAAATGAGACTACCAACCAATTGTCTGTACAATGTTGCATCTGCATATTTCGAACCATCATTCATCTGAAGTTTACTACTTTGCTGTAAAGGTACACATGAAGGCTTACACTCATCCATCTTAAACCTGGACAACAGACTCTTTGCATACTTACCTTGGGACAAGAAAGTTTGGCTTGAATCTCTCCAAACTTCTAGACCCAAACAGTGTTGCATTTATCCAAGGTCCTTCATCTCAAATTTTTGTGATAATTGCTGCTTGATTTCTTCAATGAGATTGTATGCACTTCCTGTTATTATCAGATCATCTACAAATAAAGAAATCACCACTATCTGTCCTTCATTATTAAACATGGTATATATATTGGGATCATTTTTGCTCCTTTCATAACCATGCATGAGGAAAAAAAATCAATTTTTTCGTACCAGGATCTAGGTGCTTGCTTTAAACCATATAAAGCTTTCTTTAATCTAAATCCTAGGTGTTATTCTCCCTTCTTAACAAACCCTTTAGGTTGTACTAAATATACTTCTTCTTTTAAATCACCATTTAAGAAAGCAGATATAACATCTAATTGATGTATTTTCCAATGATGTTTAGTGGCTAAAGCAATAATCATTTTGATGGTATTTAATTTTGCAACAGGGGAAAATGTCTCCTCAAAATCAATACCTTTTATCTGGGAATATCCTTTTGCCACCAACCTTGATTTATGCTTATCAATAGACCCATCTGCTCTAAATTTCAGCTTAAATAACCATCTACAACCTATGGTTTGTTTATCATCAGGAAGTTTTACTAGATCCCAAGTATTGTTCTTAATGATTGATTCATATTCCTCATTCATTGCTTTCTTCCATTCAAGACTTTTGCTAGCTTCATAAAAATTAGAAAGTTTTGCAATGTTTAACATACTAGTCATAAGCGCACAATCCCTATATCGAGCTAGTAACTGTTTTGGCCTGCTTGATCTTCTAAGTGGTGGGGGTTCAATTATTCTTCCTCTTTCTTCTCTTTGTGGACTGAACTCCACATTATCCTGCTGCTGCTATACCTGTTGTTGTTCCTGTTGTTGTTCTTGCTTATGTTCCTGCTTCTGACTGATTCCTGTTTCACTATCCTCTTCTGAAAGTAAGGGTACATGCCATTCTTCATTGTTTTGGACAGGATTTGCATCATGAATCTGTTCATGGAATAATACATCTCTACTGACAAACACCTTGTGAGTAGTAGGGTCAAACAATTTATAAGCCTTATACTCACTGCATTATCCAATGAAAGTGCATTTAATGGCCTTTGAATCTAACTTCTTCCTGTTCTCTTTGGGAACATGTGCAAAAGCTTTACAGCCAAATACTCTAAGGTGACTTACTGCAGGCTTGAAGCCAAACAATGCTTCAAAAGGAGTTTTATACTCAAGAATTTTAGTAGGACTCCTATGCTTTAAATACACTGCAGTATTAACAGCTTCTACCCAAAAACCATTGGTTAGATTCTTACCTTTCAACATACTGCGAGCACACTCCACTAGTGTTCTGTTTTTCCTCTCAGCAACTCCATTCTACTGAGGAGTGTAAGGTGTTGTAAATTTCTACTGTATCCCATGCTTGTTGCAGTATTTGATGAATACTCCTTTCCTGAATTCTCCCTCTTGATCTGATCGAAGGATCCTAATGAAATTTCCTGTTTGCTTCTCAATCATGTTTCTGAATTGCTTGAAATATTCAAAAGCATGACTTTTCTATTTAAGAAAATACACCCATGTGAATCTTGTACATTCATCAACAAAGATTAAAAAATAATAGGCCCCACCTAACGACCTTGCCTACATCGGGCCACATAAGTCAGTGTGTACAAGTTCAAGTATATCCCTATGTTTTCTATCTTTAATGGAAGGAAATTCATCTCTATGCTTTTTACCGAATGCATATGCTTCACAATCAATATGCAACTTTTTCAAAACAGGAAGACCATCTACCATACCTTTGTTCTACAACAGAAGGAGATCACTCAAATTGATATGCCCAAGTCGCTGATGCCACAAATTTTCAGCAGACTTATCCGACGACATCAAGGCTTGTTGAGGCGTACTCTTCACATCCAGTTTGTAGAGTCCCCCTATGCGAATACCTGTAGCAATGGGCTTCATCTGATCCAACAAATCTTTAATAATGCAATGAGATTTAAAAAATTCTACTTTGAGGTCTTGATCTGTAATCTTTGACACAGAAATCATGTTCTTCTTAATGCCAGGAACATACCACACATCAGATATATTCCTGATCTTACCATCAGGTAGAGTAACAAGGACATCTCCATGTCCCTTGATCTCATACCCTCTATTATTTCCAAGGTAGACTTTTACTCCAGAGTTGGATTCTTTAAAATTTCAGAACCATTGATTTTTACCTGACATATGCGAGGAGGCTCCAAAATCTACGAACCAAATATTTGATTCATCCTCCTCGGTAGCTAAGGCATTGTCAGCCTTAGCCATAAACAATCTAACGTCCAGATTCTGATCTATGTCTGCATCTGCATTTGCATCCGCCAAATGACCTGCATGTCTTCTCTGCTTGTACCTCTCCTGATTTGCCTTCTTCTTACGACAAAATTTAGCAATATGGCCTATCTTACCACAATAAAAGCATTTAAGAGCAGCGTCATTTTTATGCGAGGTCATAACTTGTGGTGTCCTTTTTTATGTGTTGCCCCTCCTCTGATCAGCCATTGCTCTCCCTTTTGGCTTGAAGTTTGTTATCAATGCAAGATCTGGATCTTTAGGTTTGAGAGACAACCTCCTTTCCTCTTCTTGTAGCAAAATCCCAGTAAGCTCTTCAAAAGATGGAGGCTTTTCTCTTGCATTCAATCCGGTTATAAACATCTAATAGTCATCCGTCATGCCGTTCATGGTAATTGTCACCATATCATCATTTGCCACGGTTTTACCGATATCAGATAGTTTATCTTTAACTTCCTTTATCTAGGATAAGAATGACGAAACAGACTCATTCTCCTCCATCTTGATTGAGAGGATCTTCTTCCTGAGGAACAAGGTTCGACTGGTGTTATTGATTTCATACATGTCTTTGAGAGTTGTCCAGATGTCATTTGCTGTCTTGCAATCCCGAATATGAGGGATGATGCAATCTTTAACTGACAATTTGAGTAGCACCTTTGCCTTCATCTCCCTTTTCTCCCAATCTTGAATTGTTGCATTCGTTCCACCATTTGCAACAGTTGGCTTAACTTCATCGCCAATGACAATGCTATAGGAATTTTGTCCCTCAAGCAAAGTCTGAAGCTTAAATTTCCAATTTGTGTAATTGGAACCATCCAACTTGCTGCTTTCATTTAAGTAATCTGCCATCTGAGCATTCATCTTGAAAAAAATACTCCAGCAACTTAAAAAAAACAACCCAGATTACCACAACAAACTGAATGCAGTTGTGAGTTACAACATATGTTTTTAAGGCAACGAAAAAAATTACACTGTTAGAAAACAAGCTTTTAGATTAATCACCAACAACTTAAAATATACCCAGGTTTTGGGTGCTCGTTCAAGCTTGCAGACAGCAGGAAGTAAAAAAAAAAAAACTCAAACAAGCCTATGAGTCATTTATCAGATGACTCAACCAACTTAGATGACAAAGGGCCCAATAATTGTAATGAAGCCGCGGGTGAAAGTGGATCAAACTGTTTAGAGGGTGCAACTCTAAATATAAGAGAGATACTTGGCAGTACATAAAACGAGCATAGTAGTTACTACCAAGAAACCACCGTTAGAAAACATCGAACGTGGACCGCTGGAAGGAGGAATATGAATTCGACCAAAAGATCCTTTGGGTGATCCATGGACCAAAGTTCAAGAAGAAATTACTTCTGAATTTGCTACTTTAATGGCGTTAGCATTTGGTCCACACTCTGGGGATACCTTCTATTTGGAAATAATGGCTACGGCCTCAATCTTTGCAGCTTTAAAATTGATTTGCAGCGTTAAAAATCTTTCAAGTTGCAATCAACAATTGCAACGACGTCTTATGTAACCGTCTACCTTTGTGCAACAAACCGACAGTCAGCAATGTAGACTCTGGAATCGATAAATTGTGTTCATAGACCGGCCATCGTCCAACAAACTTCAAATCTTACCACAACATCAAACATTAAAAAAAACGCTACAAGAAAACATTACCATACAATGGCCTGCCTCACGCACCGGCCACTCACGGCTGCACAATTGCAGATTCTGAGCAACAACGTTTTCAAAAGCGTGGAGCAGCTTTTGAACTCGTCAACAGTTACAGTGCAAGCAGAGACAAGATTTAAACAGGCTCACGGCCTTTCCCAACGCTCTATTTAAATAGGCTTGCGGAACAGATAACTAGCGATTTGCAATTTGAAAATCTGCTTTATGCAGAACTAACAGACAGACAGATAAAGCTTAACACTTGGGGCTCACAAGCTCCGTCCGATATGCTCCACCTCCAGGCGACGCCACCAGAAAAACGCCTTCATGGCCTTGGTATCCACACCATGAAAAAACGCCTTCATGGCCTTTACACAGCCTCACAGCTCACAGCCTGCCTCACGCAGTACGACAATAGAGAATGTAGCTCCACACCAGCGAGCCACGAAATTCGCCTTCACAACCTGCCTCACGCACAACTTGGTTTACTTGCAAAGTCTCTCAGCTCTCATGAGCTCTGATACCATGTCAACAGTTGCAGATTGAAGACATGAAGTTTGGAAAACAACACAGGAGCTCACAGGTGCAAATCACCAGGAGCTCCCACAAGCAAATGCACCCGCTTGGGGTTTCTCATTAAACACCAATAATTAAATAGATACATTAGGTAGAACAGATTCCTAAATGATAGGAACTGATTGTCTAATAAAAAGCAAAAATCACAACTACGTAACCAAATACCTAATCTCCATTAATTTCTAACAATAAATATGAACACCTATATACCGACCTTATAAACATGATTTGATAAAAAAATATATTGTCATTATTATTTTGGTTTATTTTTATTTAATTAATTTTTGTTTCTAACTCTTTTTAAATTAACTCTTATTCATCGCAAAATATAAAAATTAAATAATTTTTAATTCGTTTTTCCCTTTCAATAGCGTTTTATGATTGGTAACATTCACTCTTATAAGTTCCTCCAAATACTATAAACATTTTAAAATATGGTCTTATTAATGCAAATATGCTGATGCTCACTACATGTGATTGTTATAAATCTTATAGTAAATTAGATCAGATTAGCAACTTCTATAGTTTTATATGGGTGTATATGGTAATTTTCTAATTAAATTCATTGACTTTCAAATATTGGTAAGCATTATTGGGCTTTGAAACTATTTAGAAAAAGAGGAACATTAGGGGAAATGGATTGAACGGAGATCGATTGAAAAATGTATATACTGTAGATAAATATTTGAGATATTTCAGCCAATTATTCTTGGAATTTCATAATGAGTTTGAGTAGATATTTTGTAGGTTATGAATTTAGATATTTCATGTTTATTAAGAAAATGGATTGAAAGTAAATTGAGTGAAAAATGTATATATTGTAGATAAACATTTGAATTATTACAATCAACAATACTTGGAATTTTATAGTGAGTTTGAATGAGATATTTTATATGTTATGAGTTTAAATATTTAATGGCATCGTCTCTCTGAAAATAGTTTTGTAGATGAAAACTATTGACCTCACAAAAATGAAAACCACATTACTTACTTAAAAATTACTAGCAAACTCTATAATATGCAACATCAAATTTCAAAGAAATTTACAAAAACAAAATAAAACAACTTACCAATAACTTGCTGGATAGGTTGGGGAATAATAGAGGTCTAGGAATAATCAGGGCTCTCTCTCCTTTTATTTTGAAGCACCATGATTCTTAAGTGGCATCTCTAGCCTTGAAGTCATATTATTTATTATGTTATTCATTTTCATCAACTTGTGATGAGGTGGTAGCGTTGACAGTATTGTAATCTCTTTAATGTTGTAGCATTTATGATTTCAAAAGAATATGTTTTATCTAAAGAATATGTTTTATCTAGAGTTATGTTGGTAGAAAGAAATTAAGAAAAAAACAACTCAATGCAAGCTACATAATTTTATGAGTTCCCATTAATGTTAAAGCAATATATGGTATTACTTCATCAAGTGTAGCATCAAACATAGTAACTTCTTTGTTTAGTAAGTTCAAATATAGGAAACGGCATGAGTGATGAACCTCATCATGAGATGAGGCCAAAGAATATTAAAAGGTGAGTTTTTATTGTGGAGACAAAGTTTTCACATATTATTGTTAATGGGTTTATTTTGAATTGTTGGGAGCAATTTGTGATTTTTCTATCTAGATTCAATTCTTCGAAGTAATGTGATGAGTTTTGATGTAATGACTTTGAATTTTTTTATTAAGAATGAATAGTCTCTTCAGGACCAAAATATTTATACTTCTCATATAGAATATAAAGATAATTTCCACGTGAATAATACTAATAATAATAATTTACATACTTTCCTTTGGCTAAATAAATAATATTACATGTCAAGTAATAGAAAAGGAAACCACTTGATTCTTATATTCTCAACATAAAAGGTGATTACTAATAAGTAAAACTATAATAAAATATATAAATTAAAAAAAAATTGAGGTAAAAAATAGATCTCAAAACAAATAAATAAATTTCTATCAACATCAACTTAAAAAAAAAATATAGGATTTATGATGATGATGTTAATCATAAGGGAAAATACCTGAGGGAAATTTATAATATATATATATATATATATATATATATATATATATATATATATATATATATATATATATATATATAAACTATTTTTTTCATCATGTTTTTGGCTTATCTCCTAATAGTTTACTCAAATTTCAATTGTAGGCATTCATTGGATGCATAATTAAATTTTGTATATAAGGAATACCCAATATGCATACTTTTGATAGACCTAGGGTATGATGCATTGAAAGTATAAGGAAAAATATAAAAAGAAACACATTTTTTCATATATTTCCAATTTCTCACATTGTGGGCGTACGAAAAGTATCCATAGTCAGTACTTGTTGGATGAAGAATTCAACAAATGACTACACTTGAAATTTGAGCACACCTATAAGAAGATAAGTCGATAATATGATGCCAAAAAATGTTATTTATTTATTTACTTGAAAATTCATCACTTTAATTTTATTATTTTAGGTATTATTTTATTATTTTATGTATAAAAACTCTCTTTTGCTAGTTTATTCGTGACTCGAATAGTTCAATTTTGACTATAAAATTATGACTCAGGGGCATCTAAGCCATTGAAATCATTCGGGAATCGCACCTAGCCTGAGCCACATCAACCTTTAACATGGCTAGATTTTTTGTAACCACAAGGTTTAGAACCAGTAACCTTTAAAGAAGGAACGTCTTGATAAAATACCCCATAATTAACAACTCCACCTTTCATAAATTTTATAAAACCTATTTTAAAACACAAAAGTTATTTAATATAACTTTAATACCACAAATTAATATAAAATAACACACACACACACACACACACACACACACACACACACACACATATATATGAAAAATATAAATATATTTAAATTCCATTGATATTATAATCTCAACCAACATCCACAAAATTAATTAATCTTCTATATAATTATAGCTTTAAGTGATAAAAAAGATCCCCAATGGCGGTGATAGTAGGGTGTTGATGAGGCCTCCTTGTAAGGAGTATCCTCTCTCTAGGTGTCTCTCTTCTCATTATGGCATGGTGAACTAACATAGTACGATGTTTGGGGGTGTACTGCAAGTTGGCGTGTTTTAAATGATGGTTTATTTCTCTACGGTGGCAGAGTTTTGTATCTCATGGAAAAGGAGGCAAGGTGGTGCCCTCATCTTCCTTAACTGAATATTGCTTGGCTTCTTGCTAGGTGGGGTTAATTTGTATGTTGTTGCGATTAAATTATGTTTGGTTCGGGCATTCATCTCTTCACTTTTGTTTGGTTAGAAATCATTTCTCAGCTGTAGTGAGGTATTTTGTCTTACGTTTTAGCTATCGTCTCTAATTACAATTAATTTTATTTTGTTTCAGTTTTTTCTTTTATCTAGCAAGGTTGGTGTCTGGGATATTGCTACTATTCAACATTTCAAAAATGTTTTATGGGGTTTTAGATGGTGCACACTCTGGGTTTATTTGAGTCTTTACCATATTTTGTTTAATTATTGGAAGGTTAGTGTCTAGGTGTTGGCTTTGTTGGGTTTTCATTTGGTTATATTCTAGGAATTCTTTTTCCCACAGGTCATGTTAGGAAATCTCTTGATAATTTGGTTGGTTACAATATTGTGTGGGTTGATCACTGCTGTGGGGAAGAGAAGTGCTCTTATTAAGTCTTTTGGTACTAGAATCTCTCTCTATTTGATCTTTCCTTGGGGGTTTTGGCATACTATGTCATTGTTTTTCCTTAAACTGGGGTATTTTCTCGAGTTTGGCCCTCTAATGTGGATTTGGGGGGACAATTTATTGGTTTTGCAGTCAGGATTGCAAGGGTTTTTTGTCTGTCTGACTTCTTCTTTCATTGTACATGGATTTTATACATGTATTTCTTGTTCTCGTATTACAGTCACTATGGCCCTTCATCAACGGATGATGAGTAGGAGGGGCGACTTGGGAAATGTTGGTTTTAAGAGAACTCAACGTTTTGCATTCAACTTCGTGGACACTTTTTTTAACGTTGTTCCTCTTGAAGTCAGGAGGGAAATTCTTTTATTGGAGGCAAAAGAAATTAAGGAACACCCCTACCATTCTGATTCTGAACTTCATATGTCAGTTTCATAAATGAAAAGCGTCCAATACCCTAGTAGATTTTGAAAGAAGAGACTACATTTTTCGTACTCTCTGGCTCTACATCAAAAAATGGATACATTGCTCCATATAATATTTAAAGATAAACATGTTGAACACTATGATTTATTTTATGGGTTGGAAGATGTCAAACATATGTTATGAAATACTTGTTTCTTTCTTAATGATGTTGATATTAGTTTGTCAAAGGCAGATAATTTTCTGGTATAAGATTCTACCTCTAGTGACTTGACTAGCCCTCCTAAAGATCCAATAGATCCTCCTGTGTATAGTGCTCAATACCTTACCATTATCTCTTCTGACCATGATTAGTTTTTATGCTTATATGATTTTTGTTGATATTTTTATACATTTGTACCAGCATTGTAAAGATTGTTATCTGGTATTTCCAAACCTAGATAGTTTAGGGTATATCAAGGTTCAATTGATATTCCTACACACCTTGAATAACACTTATACCAAGATAAAAACCCTATAAATCTTTCATTGCTTTAAATCTCAATAACCCAATAACCCATTAGCCCATTTAAAGCAGTTTTCACATAAATCAAATATGTCTGCCAATAAAATTGTTAATACTCTACTTCACAAAAATAGATTTAAAGTATTTTTCACATCAATCAAATATACCCGACAAAATTATTAATACTTTACTTCACAAAAATGCTTCAAAACACTAGTACTTTCGTCTTGACACTTATTACAAATAATGAAAGTTATCTCTCCACTTTAGCCTTTAAACTTGAGCCATTATTGAATTTATCTCATACGTTTCGAGCATGTGCTTTGCTTCTGCACGAGCCCACAGAACTACGATTTCAAAAGGTTATATTTCATGTTCGAATGGCACACTTTTATTTAGAATCTTTCTTACCACGTAGTCAATCTTCTTTCATAAAATAAAATAATCGATATACTCCATTTTCAAATCCAATTCAATGAAGTAAGAGAGGGGTTGATAAGCCATTGACCCTCAACTCGCATTGAAATAAATTAAAAACTGTATTGTGATTATTATGATGATTATTATTTTAAGAAAATTAGAAAGAAAATATGGATTTATTAGAGTAAGAAATGTGTTTGAATTTTTATTCGTTTATGAATTTTTAATTTTCTATTTTTAATTAAGATAAATATATTAGCAAATATTACTTATTAATATTGGGGATGGGATAACATTAATATACAATTCTTTCATTAACATGTATCATCATAGGGATGGCATAGATCATTAAAATATGTTAAATGTATTTTAATGCAAAAAAATTAAATGATAAATTTTCAATTACCTACAAGAGCCATAAAAATGTCAGAAATAAATTGTAAAATCAACAAACTATGATAATTTTGCAACGACTTTAAGATTCCAACATTACTTAATATACTTTGAATCAAGTTTGATGGAAGAGCAAACTTTTTGAATTCATATTGCATAGCAACATTTTTGGGACTGCAAGTTCATTTTTTTTAGACCTTCACTTTTGGCATACAAGATTTGCACACCAAGTATCCAAGCACACTCTCTCTTCTCATTGTCCAACAAACTACAACCCAACTCTTCCTTCTATGAAAATTTTACTATTTTATAATGCCCTCAACAGGGTTTAGCATTGGTTAGCAGGATTCTATAACATCTATTGAATTTTTATTACAGCCTATGTGGGATACATCACATAGGTTCAAGTAATATCAAGAGAATAATGGAAATTATTGCCTTCTAATGGGAATTAACTGATATGGACTCAAGCTCACATGAGTAGAAACTCCTACCCTTTCGTGGCTAACATGTTTGGCCACATGAAAATAAATAACATCTAGATATATTTTGGCACTTACCCATAATGGTGGCCGACTTTTAGTCTCTTGTAGACCATAAATGCTAGTTTCCAGTCAGATGGACTGTAAAGATTTTTTGTGCTTCCTGCCACTTCTAATGAATTTAAAACATCTCTTTACACTTGAGGAGCAACTGTTACTACAAAATTGGTTCAAACTATTGAATTAGTCCAAAATCTTCCCCACAATACAAATAATTAAAGAATGACAACTTCTAATTTGAAAATACCTGTTTGCCAAGGATCCATTGAACAGTCATAAAACATGTTTGAAAAAAAATAAAAATTGAAAAAGCATGGACCTCAAAGTACAACAAAAACACAACATTTATATTGGTTTGAGTCTTGTTAACTCTTGAGTATACATTCGAGTTTCCTTGGTACCAACAACTCATTTTACAAAAACGTTGATTTCTTTCCTCCTTAAAAAATAGAAAATGAAAAATAGTAAATTTTTAAATACACATATATTTTATTTAATTATTTATTATGGGATTTTGGATAGCTCATCAATCCATATATATTTCCGTTGCGGAAATTATGTTTGGTTTTAACAACTGATGCATTTAACATCTTTAATATATATGTAGGCTAGTTATTCATTGGCCAAAAAGAATAGCTCTCTCCACTACCTTGTTGGAAAAATTAACTTTTGTTGAAGGTAGTTAATTTGAAAATGTAAACATCACGTAGCTAAGATGCCACTACAGTTGTAGTGCCCATAATGAAATAAATGATGGGAAAAAAATCAAATTAGCAAGTGAGTTATACACTCTGGACATAAATTGTAATAATTTGTTGTGGTAGACTATAGTGTGTCATACACTATATTGAATATTAAACCTAACAAAAAAAAAACGCTTTACACATAATATTGATATCTTGATTCTAATTGTTTGCCTTTTATTACCCAACTGACCACAGAAAAATAGTTTTTCAAAAGAATAATGAAATGCGGACCATGTGGTTTGGCAAAATGTGGATCAATTATTCAATATTTTCAGAAAAATACAACCCATAATTTATGATTAAAATGACCAATAACAAACATATATCTAAACCCTATCAGATTCCAACCCTGACTATTCGTTCAATTGGGATTAGAAACTTAATGTTGCATATGTTTTATGGATGGCACTCGTGAATAAAACCCTTCTAATTTATATGTGAGCATTGGATTAGTTCAAAGGTTCGCAAATGCATGATGGTTCTAATTTTGATTTTTTGAAATCAATACACTTTTTGAGGGCTTTTGCAGGTTGTTTCTATACAGTTAGTTTGCAGAAGGCCCACCCCTGTGTAGAGACCTCAATGCACCACAATTGTCCAATTTATTTTGAGGTTTGTGTCATTATTCCTTTGATTCATAGGTGTCATCATTCTATAAATACATTTAGGAATTTGAATTTAGAATTTCATTTAAATTTTATAATATGCTAAGCACCTTTTTATTTTCCTATTTGTTTTTACTAATTGTAATCTAAAGTCTCGTTAACCTTTCTTTGGTCACGAGTGGAAATTAATATAATTTCATTTCGTTTATTTGCCAAAACTTTATTGCTGGGTTTTGTAAATCCCATGGATTTTCTTTCTATGTTCGTAGTATAATATTGATTACTGTGGACTCCCATTGACCTTTCCATGTTCATGAGTGGATATTAATATAATTTTATTTCATTTATTTGGTAAAAATTTTCTCTAGGTATTGTTTTCTGTTTGTAGTGTCTTTTTTTATTTTTTAAAGGCAATAACTGTTTTGCGTTGTGGTCATACAATGCATATGGACTGTTTATCGGAATTGAAAATGCACTATTAGTAAGTGCATGTTGCATTATATTATTTTTCCAATTTTTTTTTCTATAAATACGACCACATTACCATATATTTCTTAAAAACATATTTCTGATTCTTCTGATATTTGATGACATGTCGGTATTCATGTCTAGTGCTCCAAGTTAGTCTGTGATATGTCCATAATCTAGGAACAACTACATCAAGAGATATGATAGAATTTACTTTGCTTTATGTTGCCTCAGAAGTCTGATATCTTTTAATTGTTTTTTAATAAATTCCTTATCTTTAAAATTACAGCAACACCAATGCCTTATGAATATCAAAATAAGATGGTATGATTGCTTCTTCATTGATTGCATTTATAAATATTTGAAAACAATAGTTGTTGTGTACACACTATATCATCTTCTTACACAAATATGGTTTGTTTTTCTTTAGATCACTCGTACATATTTAGTTGTTAATGTGATTTTGTCTTGAATGCAGGTCTAGATCCTATGCAATGATTGCGACGTGTTCTTTGAGGTCCAGTTTCATATTGCTACATAGAAGTGTTTGAACTGCAAATCTTACAATACTTGCCAAACCAGGGTACCTGGTCAATAGTGGTACAATCCTAAGAACCATGGAGTATTTGTATTTATAATGTTAAGTTCCAATCCTCAGTCATGGTTGTCATATGCCCAATAATCTAACAATGATTAGAACAAGATTCAATTGTGGGTTCCCTCCATTTATGGTGTTATTAATTCGTTAGTGTATTGCTAGGTCTTGGTTCTGTGTTGCAATCTATGCACATTAGAGCTCAAGACACTTTTTTGTGGACTTGTAAGTTGTAATTCACTTTAACATGGGGTGAATTCTTAATATTGTTTTTGAGTTGTAGAATAGTTCATTTATGTGATTGCACATTCAAGACCAAAGTAAAATGGTCGATTTAGATATCTATTTTTTTTAATGGAGAATGTTTGACTATATCTATTAATCATTTATTGAAAAGATCCATATTGAAATATTCATCACGAAGAAAATAGGTCTTTCTACAGCCTAGAACCTTATTCCATTATTCACCAAATCTACAAGCATGGTATGGTCTCTTTATTTCTCTCTCTATTTCTTTTTACATACAAAATTGATCAAGCACTAGCTTTTGTATTTGATTGTGAGCAACCATGTTCGATGCACTCACCAAATTTTGTATACGTGTAAAAGATGATTGTGTAACCAATCCAACGTTTGAGGAAAAGTTTTCACAGAGATATTAACTATAGTGTTGCCCTGTGATTGAAATGAAAAAATATAATCTTGAATTGTCTTTAAATTGCTTATTAAACTCTTTTGCTCCTTGGTTAGACATTTACCATCAACAGAACTGCTAGAGACCTATTCCTCCAGAATAGCCTTGTGATCAAAACGAACCATATTTAGGATGATGGGAACAATGATGGGATTTGTAGCTGTTGTCTCAATTTTTCCCTTTGCATCTTGTCCTCCAGTAGATATTTTTCCTACCGATTCATTACCAATCCCTATAATTTTGAGAGATTCTTGACATTCCTTAACATCTATAAGTGCATTGTTCATCATTGTTTTGTTTAAAGTAGGTATATTTGAGTTGCAATTTCTTGTGTCCACTATGCTTTCGAATTTAGGTTCTAGAGCATCAGAGACTTCCCCAACTGGGGCATATTTTGAAGTATTTTCTTCCTTTGCTTCTGTGTCATGATCAAGGAAGTGTTCTCCAAAGAGGAATTTGATGTGCTAACATTTGAACCATTTGTTTCTTGATTCTCTTAATCCATAAGATAAATAGTAGGATCTAAATGTACTCCCTTAATTATAATAGGTTTTCCATCCTTCATTGCCTTTTATCAAATCACCAGCCAAACCCTTTCGAACAATTCGACATTCTCTACAAAATTTTGTGACAAGATTTTCTGAAGGACTGAAATCTCTAGAACAAACGGGTGTTGAAGTCATAGGTGCATCGGTTGAAGTGCGAAGGAGCTCATAGACCATGTCAGTCTATAAGACATTCATCAAGTTCAGGCGTTGAGCAAGTTGGGTAGCAATTGTCGACTTACAACACATGTGGTCCCACAAACATGTATTAGAAATGGTACTCTTTGATGATGAAACCTAGTCATCATATTTTATCTATTGATGTAATCTTCCCCATACCCATGTTGTTCCATGATTTTAAGTAAATTAGCTTCCAGATTTGACTGGGATTCATCCAAAAGATTGTTGTTTACTAGTAGGTTCTTCAGCTCCAAAGCAATTTTAATAGCAACATAACTGGGGATCTTGGTCACCGTTAACATCCTGCTCATAAGAAACCTGAGAGAACGTAATAATGATCCGCATTGTCTCCTAACCAAACTCCAACCTTGACAAAGTCATATTTGGAAGAAGTTTTGCGAGCAGCAGGTGACGAAGTAGCCGAGGACAAAGCAGCTTATTCAACATTCATCTTTATAGTTTCGTTATTTGGAGTAGTTCATGTACATATTGAGGTCGTGGAATTTGAACATGTAACCCTTTTGTCTTCCATGCCCTTCCATTCAACTATGCTCCTTTCACTTCATCTACAAGGACCCTTTTGATTACTTTCTGATGTATGTCCCCATTTTCTCTTCTTGTAGTGTGAATTGCAGGTTAATGAAAAATGCAAATGTCTTGTTCTTGTAGTATGAGTTGGGGGTTAATGTGTCAATTGTATATGAAATTGGGTTTTAGAGAGATCGAGAATGTACCTTGTGAAAGTTGCCCTCTGGGTTTCGCCAGTGATGACAAAGATGAAGGAACTGTCACTACTCCCACAAATAACCCTTAGTGATTTCCATTGTTTAATTTTCTAGAGAGCTCTGTGTTTCTTCCCCGTCATGATTACCATTGTCTGATTTTCTTTCAAGCTCCGTGTTTCCTCTTGAGTTGCTGCGACATCAATCTGACTCTAAGGAGAACCCTTATCCCTTGTTCCGGTAAATGTAGTCTGATCAAGAGCTCAGTGTTTCCTCTTGAATTTTTGCCACAACAATCCAACTGTAAGGAGAACCCTTATCTCTTGTTCCAGTAGATGTAGTCTGAGAAAAATTAAATGTTAAGGCACGAGTATATTGTCACGAGTTCAACCGCATTGCTCAATCAACCATCTAGAACACAAAATAAATTTCTAAATTGTAGGGCTTCATTGGCCTCAAAAGCTCGCACAACACAATTTTCTGTAGTTCCGATGGGCTTGCAGAGATCTTCAATTCAAGGATTGTAACATGCCATAATTAAACAATAATCCCTTGTCACAAGCATGCTCGCAAAACACAATTTTCTGACGTTCCGGTGGACTTGAAAAGATCTTCAATTCAAGGAATGTAACATACCATAATTAAATAATATGGCAGAACTCAGACATTACCAATGAATAAGGATGTTTCTCTACAACATGGTGGCATTCATCCAAGATAAGAAGATTAATGGATTCCATTTTTATTATGCTATGTCGTAAAATGTTCAGAATAATTTGTGTTGTCATTACAAGCACCTCCTTTGACTCAAATTCCCGATGCCATCTCCATGAATCCCAAAAATATTAACCCATCTCACCATAATAGTGGCCCACATTATAGCCAGTCTGTTTACGGATCACTTTTTCTTGCTCGTAAACAAGGGGAACGTTTGGAACCAAAAATATTACTAGCATCTTCCTGTTTTCTTTTCGCATGTCTCTACACACACTTTGCATCAAAAGAACAACAATAAGGGTCTTTCCAACTCCTATTTCAAGGAATGTTATAGTATTCTTTACTCTAGCTTGCTCTAGTACTTCAATTTGATAGTTGTGTGCCCGTTGATCTGCTGGCTTTTCTTTTGGTTCATCCGAAACCTTTTCGGAGGATTTACATTGTCTCAAACATGCTTTAGTTTCCTTCTCTCTTGCTATTTCCCTCTCATTTTCAGCATCCCACGTACCATGGCAGAAAACCATCTTTCCAGATCGATCTCTTTCCCAATAGCCCCTTCTCTCAGTATCCCTCCGACCATCTCTATCTCTCCTCTCAGTCTCCCTTTCCCTCCTTCTCTGATCCCTGTCTCTCCTCTCACTCTCCCTTTCCCACTCCCTGTCCCTCTTCTTGTCAAATATCCCTCTTTTCCTTGGAAAATCCCAATGCCTAGTTTCTTGTTTGTCATCCCTACTGCTTTCTCTCAACCACCTATGTCTGTCATCTCTGTCTAAATAACCATTCCATCCCTCACAACTAATTGGGGCACTGTTGAGATTCATGCCAGTTGTGTAGGATGACGAATCTCAACAGTGTCCCCAACTACAATTCCACAATAGAATTCCTATAAAAATTCAGTTTACTAGCTATATTGAAGTTACTAATAGTAATCTAAAGAAGTCAGACATTCTAAGGACAACCGTGGTAAGCAAAATTTGTTTTAAAGAATAAGCTTGGTGTGCTTTAAAGATAGAATAATAGGTTATTGTAAATTTTAATTAAAAATATGTGGTTTTTAATAAATATATTTTTAATTTAAAGTAATAAAGGAAAGTTTATAATATTTAAATTTATTAAATTAAATTTTTTTAATGGTTAGATTTTTTTTTTTTGATTTGTAATCAAGTTTATTTATTTATTTATTAATTTTAAAATTAAAATTAAAAATACAAATATTATATTCTAAATCAAAATAAATTTAATGGCATGATAAGTTTCATTAAAATTAAAATTTTACTTTTTAATTTCTATAGCTATATAAATTAAGTTGTATAGTTGGTAAATATTTGTAAAGGTCAATTCATGATAAAATTCAAAACACATACATCTTGTTGGCTTGAGGGGTCTTGACCTAGGTTTAGAGTTTATGGATAAACCAAAAAACCCTCCAACTACTAGCCTTTTCGGTAATGACATGTCCCACCCAAATCATTATGGGGGGGTGTTGGAACCAGGTTTTCGCACCCTGAGGGAAAAAATAATGAAGTGGTCCTCAGCGAAACTAAATGCAAACTTATATCAAATGTAAACAGATGTGCACAACAATATACAACATAATCACAGAGATGAAATTGGGGACTTTGACCTGCTTCAAAGCTCCTTGACGCCATTGTGCAACGCGCACATACAAAATTATACAAAATGACATCAAAAATTGTGCCTTAGGGGACCCCGCTCCAACACATCTCATATTACCTAGACCAAGATAGACCCATCTTAAGTAAGGATATGATCCTAGAGTGATCAAATTTCTTCAAGTGTAAACTTTTTTAGAGTGCAAAATACAATGTGTTATTTTTCATTGTTTAAATTGTATTTTTGAATGCTTTCACCATAAAATTTTAATTTTATTTTCTCTATATATATATGAAGTTGATATTGACATAAATTAGTTAACATAGATCTTCAAATAGATTATTTAAATCTCTTGTTGAAATATTTTTGAAATCAATATTTATGAAATCTGATTTACACATTTTTTTACTTCTTTTTAATTATAACTCACATTATTTTTCTATTTAGAACATAATTTTATTTTTATTTTAAAGGTTCACCGAAATGAATTGAAACTTACACATCCCCTCATACTAAGTTGTAGAATAAACCTCTCAGCTCAATTAAAAAACCATAAAATTTAATTTAATTGTAGCTTTATTTTAAATTATTTCCAAGATTGATGGGGCACACTTACAAAGTGTAAGAGGGGGAGGGGGATTGGCTTACATTCGTCACCTTGTTCCATAGGGGGGAGGCTAGGCCATCCCACCCTCCACTTGACCACCACATTTTAACATCCATGCAGTGCAATTTATGAAATCCACCCAAGGTAAGTATGTTGAGATAGTATTGTTAACTATGTTATTAATAAGTGACCTACATCTAGCTAGGTGACTAGTATTCATGGGCTTGGCAACAACATTGTTGACTATTGATTTTGACCTCCTAGATGACCATAAGCCTCATTATTAGCACAAACCTCTATCCTTATCCCTAAACTTGGGTGTACACACCAACCACATGCAAAAGAATGGTGAGAGCCAAAGGCACACTGGATTTGAAGAAAATAAAATAGATCTCTTCTTAAAAGATCTAACAAGGGATCTTGGCAATGCATGGAGTTGTGTTACACTTTTTGCAAAGCGAGGGCTAACATTCGATTTAAGTCTCGTGGTGGGATGACTAGGTGGTTTTCACATTGGATATTATCTGTGCCACTCGGTTTCAAATTCCATTGGGGGACACTATGTATTTGTTAAATTGTTACCCGGTTTCAAATTCCATTGGGAGACACTATGTATTTGTTATGCTAATTTCATTTGTTGAAATATGAATTCATCCACCACCATAAGTAGATTACGATCTAACACTACTTTTCATTGATTATTTGATTGTCTTCTTTAAATGTGAAAAAATAACTGAATAACCGAAAACTCAAAAACATTTGACATGTGTCAAAGTTTACATATTTTCTCACATATTAAAAATAGTGATTCTATAGTAATACATGCAACTATTTCCATCTATTTTAACTATATTGAAATTAAGCGAGAGAGACTATCTTCCATATGATTGTTTTATAAACTTAAAAATATTTCAATATCCTGATAGAATGTTGGAACTTTTTTTTCAAACAATGGTGATTTTTTCATTTCTTTGTCTCTGCTTCCTTAGTAGTTTGAAAAAAGTTAAGCAAATATTGAAAAATCGATCCTCTATCATAATTTGATCAGTCCTCTATCATAATTTTAGACACCGAGACTTTCACGTTTTTGAACATAATATCTTTAACTCATTCCTAAAAAATTAAATGGTATTGACCATATGTGGCCTTATGTCCATTTATTTCAGTTAGATATTAATTTGTTTCATTATTTATGAATGGATTCACTACCTCTATTACTAATTTTAACACTTTATTTAATAGATTTTTGTTTTTTTTTAAATATCAAATTAAAGTTTTTTTTTTTAAATAGTTTATTTAAATTTTTTTTGAAAGATTATTGAAAAACATAAAATTTAAATATCTTACTCATATATTTTTTACTTTATTCATTTTTTTAAATTTACTCATTATAGTAAGACTAGAAGGATAAG
The DNA here is from genome assembly GCA_034641835.2 of Pinus albicaulis. Lineage (NCBI taxonomy): Eukaryota > Viridiplantae > Streptophyta > Pinopsida > Pinales > Pinaceae > Pinus > Pinus albicaulis. The sequence continues at coordinate 910,542,134 of CM076576.1, read as the reverse complement.
TGTCACTAATAGTCTCCAAAGGTCTTGGTTCTTGGCTCTAGGCTATAAATTTTTGGACTTCTAAAACTTTCCACATTCCTTTACACCTAGAAGTATAATTGCTAAAATACATCCATTTATTACACATTAAAAATTGAACACCAGCGGGTAGTAATTACACTATAGTACATCCATATAGTCATAAATTCGAAAAGCCGTAGTCTAACTAGACTGTTTTTTTGCCCTAGTCTAACTACACTGTTTTTTTGCCCTAAAAATCATGGAAATTTCGGTAAGATTTTAAGAAAATCCTTAAATCCAGGTTATAGCTATCAAACTTCACTATTTTGGGTGTCCTAGAAGTTTTGGATGGTGCTGAATCCATTTCCATCATCAAAAACATGATTTAAACACTGCTAATCCAAGATTTCTTAATTTTGTTTTCCTGGATTCTGGTCACTTTTGGCAGTGGGGGCAATTCCTCCGCCTCCCTAGACAACTCCATTTGAAAATGAGTGGATGGTACTAAACACCATCATATTGTCTTCCTCCCTCAACTCCAAATTTTCGATTTTTCCAATTTGTTTTCTTCTTTCTATCCAGGTTTCTATTATCTCTCATAAATCTGCCACCTTTGCATTTTACCTCCTCGGATCCCCACCGGACATTATTTTTTGGAGTTGTTTTTAGTGTCATTTTTTGAGTTTTAGGTATTGAATTTGGTGGAAAAAAATTTGAGATTAAATCTTTGATTAAGTATTTAAACTAGTTTTTTTCTATTGTATACATGGATTCAAAGACCTCAAAAATCTCTAGGGCATTTCAATTGTGCAAAATTATCTATCAAACTTTTGTTTTCAATGAATTCACATCGAAGTTTAGAGAACTAGACCGAAAATCCACAAAAACCTTCAAAAAATCACACTAAAAACAACTCACTACCTTTTAACTTCAATCTATAAAAGTAAGAGCAGAGTTACCCGGTCTTCTTTGATTAGTTGGCATGAAGCTTCAGAGGGTTCCTGTGGTAGGGTTCGTTAGCTGTTCATATAAAGCGTGTTGTTTAGAGAAACTTAACAAGGCCAAGTCTCGCCTGACAACAAGAAGGTTTTTGAGAAGCCTCTCGCTTTATGGTATTTGAGCTAATAAGTCATTGCAGGCGCCGTTCGTAGAAAAGGGATAAGTACTTAAACCAAATTTTCTGAAATGGACTCACCATGAACAAGTCTCGGTGGTCATTCGTGAGAACTTGAGGAGAAGGATAGGCGTATCAAAATCCTCTCAGTAGATATGTTTGCGCCAAGTAGTAGCTCTAGTCATTAATGATGTCTGATCATTTGTATGAAGAGGTCGAATCCACAAGCTAGATGGGTTCTTCCCAATATAAAAGCCTCTCGAGGTCTATAATGATCCAGAACTGGGCACCTAAGCTGCCACTAGAATTACCATTAAAGAATCATAGTAGTATAGAGGAGAATTCCAGATCATGTACAGTTTAATTCCGATCTTGAATCCTAAAGAGTCGTTTGGTTAAGAAGCTTGGAACCCAATTTTTACATTTGGGTTAGTCGTGAGCTCCGTATCCATGCCCTTGTACATCCTGGGAGTTGGCATATGTGTTAGCCACTGTGAGGATCTGATACATAACAAGCATACTCCATTCTTTAATCGGAGGAATGTTGCTCCATTGTCTAATGGACCGGTGTGGTTTGATTGTTACCCTAACTTTCTGATTGAATCGCGTATGAAACCTTGGCAGATATATTATAGCTTCCAAATCCAAACAACTAGATTTGACAGGAGCAGTGGAGGCAAAGGACACATCCAACAGGTTGTTTCCCGTCACACCTCCACTATAAGCTTCGTACCTCCATGCACCCAAGAGAGAGTTCAAGACCGTGTCATGTTCTCACATCCTAAAAATAAAAAAGATAGAACATCAAGCTATCAAGTGGGGAGGATCCACTTTCCTCGGACACTCCGGACAGTCCCAAATCCTAGACCTCTCTTCAGTAAAATATTACCTCAAATATCACATAAACCCCTTCTTCTCGCTACTACATTGGCTCCTCGTAAGGTCAACGATTGACAAGAAGAATAGGCCAGAGTGTAAAGTCACCCGTATATAGCTCCAACATTGTACAGATACAAGTTGTTCCTCTATTGTTTCTACTTGTAATCATATTTCTTTGTTTGAGTATGCTCGTATTGTAAATTTCAACCCCCGATCGCTATTTTCCTCTGTCAACATCAAGTCAATCTCCGTAATCTTGCCTACATGGCTTCATACATCGTAACATAACACTAGGACCGAAGAAGCCTTCTCCAAGCATTTCTCTAATCCATGTCCTAATCCTAAGTGTTCTGACATCCCATTTCCACACATGAGGATAATCATGTCCCGATGATGCATCTTGTACCAAATTTAGAAGATGAAGATCCTAGATTGACTTCCATATTTTTGAATATGCTAGCAAATAGCCCTAGATATGGCCTTGGATATTTAGAATAAAAGAATGATCTGATCCTGCACGCATTCATAGATTTTCTCTGTGTTAAGAAACCTTCAATTCTAATCCAAAAGTTTTGATAATTTTTAGTCGTGGATGGTTGTTCCAAACACTTAATCCTTGCTAAATGGATGAAGCAAGATGGTTAATTGGGATTTGTTTACTCATCCTATTGTGTCAAGAGTTTAAAGAACATTTCAGGAGAAGAGAAAGAAAAATGACAAGAATGGAAAATCATACATGGAGGAAAAAATAATGTATGGATTTCATTCTATTCCCCGGGAAGAAGAAGATGGAAGAAGATGAAGTTTTGATGGTCGATAACGTTGCCTCTTCTTCACATGCCTGGCAAACACCGGTGATGGTAGCAAGATTGAGACATCCTCGACTTATCCTCCCTTTAGGAGTATTGTCTTAGGAGAAGGCAATTCAGCCATCGCATATCCTTCGTTTCATGATGCTCGCAGCACTTGAATGGAAGATAAAATATAGAAGGTCATGGAGCAGACAAATTGGACAACATCGCTTTAACTCGTCTTGAGAAGAATGTTGCCAAGACAAGCTTTTTAGTTAAAGATCGTATTGATAATGTCCAAGTGTCCATAAATGATGTAAATAATGTTTTAAATCTGGGCCCAAAGGTGATTTGTCCTACAGAGATATATCTCGTAAAAATTCTATATGTATGTTTGAAGATGTGGAGAACCGTATAATAGAACAATCCATTCCACAAGGCAAAGCTAGCTTAACTGTCTCGATAAGTTAGACAGATTGAGTTTTGAAGAAGTCGGAAAGCTGCATTCCCGACAAAAAGATTTTTGACTAAAGGAAAAAGTATCTATGCTCATGAACTGTTAGCCTTGTCTAAGTTTCTCATCTCTTTCCTAAAGAAGTTATCAAGTCTTTCCTAGTCTAAATCAAGAAAAGTCTAAGAGAATTACTATTGTAGAAGTAATTGGAGAGTCGACTCAGAGCAACTGAGAAACATGCATTCCCCATCTATGAGCCCTGAGCCTCAATTCACAAGGTCACAATTTCAGACATTTGTATGGCGCTGTAAGCTTCCACCAAGAGATGCATTTCATGAAGGAAGTTCTAAAGAGTGGAAATATTGACGGTCTCTTTATGAAAGACAGATCGTGCAAGTGCTTGATCAAATGATTGTTGAATATAGATTGATGTGTGCTGAGGGGAAGTTTGAGTGTCCAAGCCCCTCAGAAACTCTCATTGCATGCTTTAATGGACATTGTGCTTAGATGGTGGAACTGAATCATCTCCTATACGATCACTAAGATGAGCAAGAAGTGCTCAAAGATGAGCAAGGAGATATTAAGTTTCATGATGATGGGACCTCTTAGAACAATATGATTATGCCTCTACAGCACTCATCCAAGAACATTTCAGGAGCAATAGTTTGCACTATTAGATAAGAATGAACTTATCCCGATGAATCTGAAGTGAAACAATGATGAATCAAAAGATGAAGACTTCCACCGGGATTGATCGAAGGATCTTCTTAGTCAAAGATCCTAAAAATATACCGTGGAAGCAAGTTTATCTGGTAGCCTCTACCATCCAAATTGTAGACATTTTGAAACTTTGTACATTTCCCCGCCATTGGAAGTTTAGTGTGGGGAGATTTTTATTCAATTATTACTAAAGTTCTTTGACTACCTGTACTAGCTCGAAGATGACGAAGTCTATCGAAGTTAAACAACACTTCCCGGGAAACAAAGTCTTTCTGCCAAAAGTATGGAATCACCATCGATGATCCATTAAGCATCTTAAAGTACAAAAGAAGAGAAAATAAGGTTCATAAGAGAAGTAGAGCCTCTACTTATAGACCGAGGCCTAAAAGAGACGGAACTCGTAAAGCCAAAGGAAAGAAGACAACACAAAGGAAGAAAGGGACACATACTGCTTCAACTTCTAAGACCTTATTATTATCACCCATGACATTCGTCCAAAGATGTCAAGATTAGCCAAAATGAGTTTAAATTACTTGTTGGCTCTCAGGGTCACTCGGGTCACACTCTCAAATATGTGTCCCATAAAAATTCCTAGAGTCAAAGCGGGTCTAGGTAAGAAGTCATGAAGCTAAACACCCAAATTCTGTCACCGGCTCAAATTAACTCAGCTCCACTATTATTCTTCCAACCATAAAACAACAAAACATTGTCGTAATCGCCCCCACTACTTCTCCATCTTCACCAACACCATGTTGAATCCCTCCGTCGAGTCTTCTTCCTCCTATTCCTCTTCCTCTTTTGCCGAAGAAGTTCATATGTACCGTCGTTGTTCTCGACTTAGATAATCGTGGTTGTTTCGATTCCGTGTCGATTATTCATCCGATGAATCTTATCTAAGAGCCTCACTTTGCCGAAGTCCTCATGGCAAATAAACTTGGTAGATGATGAAATGGTGCTTTGCTCAAATCTGTGTCTCTTGAGGAAGGTGATCTTAAAGCTGCAATGATCAAGGCCTACATGCAAAGATGTGGACCTGTACTTCCACCATTCCTCCGTAAGAAGCCAAATTTTGTTGAAGCTTATTATGAAAGAACACAAATCGTATCTCCAAATATTGTCAAAGAGTAAAAGTTCGCACACTCACTTTGGGGGAGGTGAGTAGAGAGATACACAATACTAAATCAGAAATCTCTGCTATGAAAGCTGAAATTGTCAGCCTTAAAAATCAGGTTTCACATATCCAGCAAGGTTATTCCCCGCCAATAACCTTCTACGTCTATTTCTGTAGGTAATAATAACAGTGATTTCTTTGGCACCCCGAACCAATTAAAGAAGAAGTTAGAGTTGCAAACGTGGAAAGTTTGATGGATTCAATTGGTTTTGTAGAATTAAATGATATGCAAGTAATGACAATTCAATATCAAGAACACCACATAGAAGTTAAAGTTTGTGTTGCGGTGCGTAGCAGGTATAATGACCGCACTAATAGATTCTCGTGTGTATGTTATTATCTCCAAACAGAGCAATCCCATCCGTGACACCGGACCACCGCAAAAAGAAATTTGGGGATTAGGGAGAAACTTCTAGACTTTTGGAAGTTTTAAAGTCACTGCTTGTTTTAATTCAAGATGTGAACTCTCATTTGGTAATGAGTATTCTAGTAGATTGTATATTGGGAAATATATTTTGCAGCAAGAGAGCTCTTCATGAAAATTTAAGTAGATTTAATAAATCTGGCAGAATGTTCATCACTCGTCTCGATGAAAGGATTGAGATTCCATATGTTTCAGTCACCGTAGTCTCAACCATGGTTCGTGCAATGCAGTGAAAAAAGAATGTAACTTGCAAGGCTATTAACAACTTGAGGAACTCAAAGACCACAAGTCCACCATCAGAATTGAAGACCAATTGAGTTCTCCATGTCTGCAGACAAATTCGAACTAAAAGAAGAATTTGAAAGAACATGCCTGCTCCGAAGAACCAAATGCCTTTTGGCATGTAAACAACATTGTGTTGAATTCCCTATAAACAAGGCTATGAGGGCAGTACTACAAAAAGGTGAGGCCATCCCTATGTCAAGATTATCAGCAAATGCTGTAAGGAGATTGACTGCCTTTCTTGATAGAAAGGATAAGAGAATCCACAGCCCCTTGGAACTGCTATGGATTCTATGTTAACAAAAGAAGTGAACAAGTTCTGGGTGTTCCTAGACTGCACAATAAACTACAAAACTCAATAATGTTTTAGCAGATGACACATATCCGATCCCACATAAAGGAGATCTCATACGGCTGGATACATGGAGCCAAGATCTTCTCCAAGTTTGATCTTTAACTGCTGCAAGTTGCGATCGCAGTAGAAAGATAAATGAAAACTCGTATTCAACACTCCACATGGGCATTATGAATGGAATGTAATGCCATTTTAAGTTAAAACATGCACCTTCAAAGTTCCAAGGTAATGGATTCTCTGATCTTTAAACCCTATGCCGAATGGTTGCTTTGCCTACATTGATGATCCGCTTATTTTTTCCAAGAACCTACAAGACCACTTCTGCATTTGAAGATCTTTATGAATGTCCAGAAAAATGGTTTGGTTCTCGAAAAAAAGAAGATGGAGCTATGCCAAACCAAGATAAAATTTCTTGGGCACACCATTGAAATGGACAAATTGCTCTTCAAAATCAATAAGTGCAATTTGGAGTTTGTCGACAAGTTCCCGATGTTATTCTAGATAAAACCCAAATATAAAGATTTTTAGGATGTTTCAATTATGTGAGCAATTTTTATCCATCATGTGCTATCGACAGTTCTGCTCAACCAGAGACTCCAGAAAGAATCAAAACCTGGACAAAGGCACACACTCAAGCAATCAAGGAGATAAAGGCCAAGGTTCGCAATCTCCCTATTCTTTATGTTGCGAGATAATGGCTTTAAAATTGTTGAAATGATAAGCAACATTGGTTGGGGAGGTGTACCCAAGGGTTTACGTGAAAAAGAGCTCAAAGAGCAAGAACAGTAGTACAATTCTGTTTCCTGTGGAGTATGGAGTAAATCTGAATTAAAATTATGCTCCTATTGGAGAAGGAAGTAAAAGTCACTCGGAATTGTATTAGAAAGTTTTCAATTCATTTGGCTAATAATCATTTCTCATCGAGAACCGATGCAAAAGCATTAGAAAAAGTAATCACTAAAGTGATCAAGAGCCCGTGAAGATGAAAAGTTTTGCAAGATGGCAAGCTTTGTTTGCATATTTTAGATTTTAAAGTTGAACATATTAAAGGCTCCGAAATTGTCTTCAGATTTTCTCAAAGAGGGAATATATCCAAAGATCAAGAAATGCATGAATGGACTCAAGAAGAGTTGTTCTCGTGTTATGGTCATCATCACCGAATGGGACCACCTCTGCAGTAGGAGAACCTTTAAGGCATATATCTGATGATGAATTGGTGTATGTGTCTACAAAGAAAAGTGGAGACCAACTTGGCAACTCCGCAACACAAAGCGTACTAAATGCCAATTTACAAAGCCATAATGATTTACAAGATTTTGTATGAGAAAGACGAGTGTACCCAAAGGTAGCACATGGATACACGATATGATGTGTATTAATTTCAATAAAGATGAGAGTTGCAGTTATGATGCTTCGAGGTCACCCATGATAATTTCATGGATATCATGGTCATAGCAATCGAAGGCAGTGATAGGCCACATGTCTATCACAAATATTATTCCATCCACGTAACGCAGGATCCATCTCGGACAGAATGCGCGGCAATATCCAATGGCTGAGCACAATCCCAGCTTAACTTTTTCCCGACACAATTTATGATTTTTGGCAGATATAAGAAGTTATGGTGGGATTTAATGAATGGGAAGATGGACGAGGAGAAACCCACTATACTAAGACGTTGTTTGGAGTAAGACATCTCATGCAAAAATTGCAGACAATCAAGTTGGATGCGGGAATGGTGGAAAGATTCAGGTCTTAACTCCATAGCTATGGACCCAACATTCTATGAAAATTGGCACAGTAGTCATGGATATTTATCAGTGAAGAATGTGACCATCATCCTTTTTCCCGTGTTAGAAAATTAGTACAACATGTCGATGATACATTAATCCTCAAACAACACATGGTTCAATATAATAATTATTTGCTATGACAAAGATAAAACATCAAGTAATTAATAAGCCAATGATAGCTGAAGAATTTATACCAAGGCATGGGATTTAAACTATAAATACATACTCCCGGTATACAAATTTTTGACATGCCATTTGGGAGCACAAGTGGTCCTCGGATCCCCACTAAAAAGGTTTCTCCTAATGTAACAGTGATACCTAGTCACGGTCTATTGTGACAGTAGCTTTCTTCGTGGGCTTTTTCCAAAAGAATCGATTTCGTACATTAATAATTTTGATTCTCGTGGCCTCGTAAGGTATCCACAAGGTACTCTCACCCACTTTCACCAAAATCTTGTTGGCGATCGGATCTCCGCAAGGATGTCACGTTATGTGTTACCCGAAACGATGATCCTACTACTAAGAAAGTCAATAATCCGATCATGAGAATGCTTGTCCCCCTCTCCATTCTATATATGAGGTAAGGCTCATTTGTAACCACTCGCATTTGGAGTTTGAGTCTTTGTATTTGTGTGTTATTGAGTCGTAGTTTTGCTCCTAAGCCCGTTGCCTCTACAAGAATCCTTGCGATCTCGTTTCATCACTAGTTCTGATCATACCTTAGAGAACTGAGAAGCTCATGGATCTATGTCGGGTAGATCGTAACCTAAAGTGGCCGCTCTTAGCTAGAGTCTCGTATATTTATGTCCTGTGGTGTTTATATCTCTGAGACAAGAGTTTGTATTTTGGCAAGGAAGCCTCCTGTGTATCGTACGCTCATTCACCGAGTTGCAACCATCTGGGTAAATGCCAATGCGCTCGATCTCTCGATAAGGCATTTTGAGTCCATAAAGTATGGAATCATTGTGAAGCATTCTGCTATCAATAAAGAGAGAATTTTTTCAATACCCGCATTTTTAAGTACCGTATACTCCGAGTTTATATTGTCGTTAAGATACTTGCATTGCTTGAAAGTTCGCCATAAGTTCGCCTGCGAGTTCGTGGGAAACATGAGGGACGCTAAGGCCGGTGTTATGTGTGCCGCTGAGCGTCGTGAGCTGCGGAAGCTTTAGTAGGTTCATGTAGGGGGTTCAAGCGCCTGTTCATAGAAGTAGTAAGGCTAGAGGAATTCACAGGCCAAGTCCTGCCCCCGTTGGACAAGCCATGCTTTCTTTTGAGAAGCCTGGCTGTATGGTATCGTAGGCTTTGTGATAAGAATGAAACTAAATCTCTTTAGGCAAATGGACTCACCATGAACAAGTCTGTGTCATTCGTGAGAACTTCGAGGAGAAGGATAGAGCAGTAACAAAATCCTCTCTGCAGATATGTTTGCGCTAAGCAGTAGTTTAGCTGGCTACGAGTCCGATCATTTGCATGAAGAGTGCTCTAACCACAAGCTAGATGGGTTCTTCCCAATATAAAAGCCTCTTGAGGTCTATAATGATCTAGAATCGCACCTAAAAAGCCGCCACTAGAATTACCATTAAAGAATCATAGGTAGTATAGAGGAGAATTCAGATCGTGTACAAGTTAATTCCAATCTTGAATCCTAAAGAGTCGTAAGTCGAAGTTGTCGGGAACCCAATTTTTACATTTGGGTTGTGTCGTAGTCGGTATCCATGCTCCTTGTACATCCGGGGAGTTGATGCATATGTGTTAGCCACTCTATGATCCTACACATAATAAGTATACTCCATTCTTTAATCGGAGGAATTGTTGCTCCATTGTCTAATGGAACGTGTGGTTTGACTACATTCAAATTTCATCAATCACGATGAAACTTCTGGCGTGAGATATTACAGCTTCAAATCCAAACAATTGGATTTGATAAGAGGAAAAGAGGCAAAATATTGCCATCTAGTTTCTTCGAAGAAACACTACACCTCCACTTGGTGTTTCTGCAGTCCTCCATGCACCCAGTAGAGAGTTCAAGACCAGTTGTTGTTGTTCTCACGATCCTAAAAATCAAAAGATAGAACATCAAGCTATCAAGTGGGAGATTATCCATTTTCCTAACACCGGATGCTCCCAAATCCTAGACCTTCTCCAGGCAAAATATTACCTCCGCAAATATCACGTAAACCCCTTCTTCTGCTACCCTATCATTCCCCGTAAGGTCAACACCGATGAAGAAGAATAGAAGCAAAGAGTGTAAAAATTCACCCGGTATATAGCTCCGCATTGTGCACAGACACAAGTTGTTCCTCTATTGTTTCTAGTTGTAATCATATTTCTTTGTTTGAGTATGCTCAGATTAGATTTTAACTCCTGAGCTGTCATTTTCCTCGGGTTGTCATCATCGTCAATATCCGCAATCTTGCCTACATGGTCATACATCAGGAACCATAACACTTAGAACTGGATAGCCCCTCCAAGCATTTCCCCATCCATGTCCTAATCCTGTTCTCGATATCCCATTTCCACATGAGGATAATCATGTCGCGGATGATGCATCTTGTACCAAATTTAGAAGATGAAGATCCTAGATCGACTTCCATATTTTTGAATATGCGGCCAAAGAAATAGCCCTAGATATGGCCTTGGATATTTAGGAATAAAAGAATGATCTCAACTTGTAATGGTGATTCAAGGATTTTCCCTGGTGTGTTAAGAAACCTTCAAATTTAAATCCAAAAGTTTTATACTTTTTAATGGATGGTTGTTCCAAACATCAAATCCTCGCTAAATGGATGAAGCAGATGGTTAATTGGGATTTGTTACCCATCCACAAAGTTGAAGAGTTTGCAAGAACATTTCCAGAGAAGAGAAAAGAAAAATGTATGTATGAACAAATCATACATGGAGGGGAAAATAATGTATGGATTTCATTCCTATTCCCCGGAAGAAGAAGATGGAAGAAGATGTAGTTTTGATGGCTGATATTGTCGCTCTTCTTCACATGCCTGGCAAACACCGATGGTAGCAAGATCAAGACATCCTCGACTTATCCTCCCTTTAGGAGTATTGTCTTAGGAGAAGGCAGTAATCTCACCATCGCATATCCTTTGGTTTCTAAGGATGCCGCAGCACTTAATGGAAGATAAACTAAGGTCAAAGGAGTGTGATAAATTGAAAAGATCATGAATCTGTCTTGAGAAGAATGTTGCCAAGATGTTTTGTTAAAGATCGATTGATAATGTCCAAGTGTCCATAAATGATGTAAATAATGTTTTAAATTCAAATAAAGGTGGATTTGGTCCGTTATGAGACATATCTCGTGCACTCAGACAGAGCTTGAAGATGTGGAGAACTGGGAGACAGAACAATCCATCTCCACAAGGCAGTCAGCTTCTTAATCAGTCTGATAAGTTAGACAGATTGGAGTTTGAATAGGTTGAAAAGCGATTCCGACAAAGATTTTTGACTAAAGGAAAGAGTATCTATACTCATGAACTTAGCAAATTTCGTGTCTAAGTTTCCTCATCTCTTTCCAAAGAAGTTGTCAAGTCTTCAGGTCTAAATCAAGAAAAGTCTCGAGAGAATTACCATCGCAAGTAATTGGAGAGTCACTTAGATAAATCCGAGAAACATGCATTCCCATCTATGAGCCTCAGAGCCTCAATTCACAAGGCCCAATGCCCCTGCATTTGTATGGTGCCGGTAAGCTTCCACCAAGAGATGCATTTCATGAAGGAAGCTCCCAAAGAGGAACATTGACGGTCTCTCTGGTTATTATTTACTGTGCAAGTGCTTGATCAAATGATCGTTGAATATAGATTGATGTGTTGGGAGGGGAAGTTCCACGAGGTTCAAGCCCGTAAAACTCTCATTGCATGCTTTATCGAACATTGGCTAGATGGTGGGAATTGGAATCATCTCCGCTATGATCACTAAGATGGAGCAAGAAGTGCTCAAAGATGAGCAAGGAGATATTAAGTTTCTGCTTGGGATGATGGGACCCTTAGAACAATATTATTGGTGCCCTTACAAAGACTATCCAAGAACATTTCTCAGGAGTGTAGTTTGCACTATCGATAAGAATGAACTTATCCCCGATGAATCACAACAACATAAAACCAAAAGATGAAGACTTCCACCGGATTGATCGAAAGGACTCTCTAACAAAGATCCAAAAAATATACTCGTGAAGCAAGTTTATCTTATAAAATTTCTCTACTTATCCAATTGTAGAGATGAAAACTCAGAAGCATTTGCCATTGGAAGTTTATGTGTGGGGAGATTTTTATTCATAATTATTACTAAAGTTTTGATCACTCATGGTACTGTACTCGAAGATGATAAGTCTATCGAGAAGCAATTGCATCTCTGGGAATGCCTGCCAAAAGTATGGAATCACCATTGATGATCCATTGGTTACCCGGCAGAAAGTACAAAAGAAGAGAAAAGAAGGCTCACAAGAGAAGCAGAGCTCTAATGCTTATAGACCTGAATCGTAAGAGACGGAACTCGAAAGCCGAAGGAAAGAAGACAACACAAAGGAAGAAAGGCTATTACCGTTTCAATCCTAAGACCCATTATTATTTACCCCATGACATCCGTCCCAAAGATGTCAAGATGGCTAAAAATGAATGAAATTACTTGTTGGCTCTGGTGGTCACCGTCACACTTCAAATATGTGTCCTACAGCCCTAGAGTCAAAACGTGGTCTAGGTAAGAAGTCACAGAGATAAACAATGAAATTTTGGAAGACATCACAAACAGAACCTCACAGCTCACCGTTATTCTTCCAACCACAGTCAGATTTTCGTAACGCCCACTACTCTCCATCTTCAACAACACCATGTTGAATCCTCTCACGAGTCTTCTTCCTCCTATTCCTCTTCCTCTTCTGCCGAAGAAGTTCATATGTACCGTCGCGTTCTCGACCTTGTATAACCGTGTTGTTCCGACTGTAGTCGATTATTCATCCGATGAATCTATCCGTAAGAGCCTCAAACTCAGTCAAAGTCCTCATGGCACAACTCGCAGATGATGAAATGAAGCTTTTTTCTCAAATTCATGCCCTCGAGGAAGGTGATCTTAAAGCTACAATGATCAAGGCCTACATGCGCATGGGACCTGTACTTCCAGTCATTCCTCTAGTAAGAAGCCAAATTTTATTGAAGCTTGTTATGAAAGAAACACAAAATCGTATTCCAAAGACAATAAAGAGGGCAAAGTTCGCACACTCACTTTGGGGGAGGTGAGTAGAGAGACACACAATACTAAATCGCAAATCTTCGCTATGAAAGTTGAAATTGCCGCCTCTAAAAAATCAAAGCTCACATCCAGTAAGGTTGTTCCTGTCAACAACCTCTACGTTTATTTGTATGTCAATTATACTTGTGACTCGAATCAATTAAAGAAGAAGTTAGAGTTGCAACTGGAAAGTTTGATGATTCAATTGGTTTCGGGTAGAATTAAATGACATGCAAGTAATGGTATCCAATATCAAGAACACCACATAGAAGTTAAAGTTTGTGTTGCAAGAGTATAATGCATCTAATTAATAGATTCTCAAAAGTGTATGTTAATATTATCTCCAAACAGATAATCCCATCTAGATACCGGACCACCCAGAAAAGAAAAATTTTTGGGATTAGGGAGAAACTCTAGACTTTGAAGTTTCTAAATGTTGTTTGTTTTAATTCAAGATGTGTGAAACTTTCATTTGCAATATATTCCAGAGATTGCATATTGGGAAATATATTTTTCGCGCAGAGAGCTCCATGGTTCATAGATTTCGACAAACCGCAGAATGTTCATCACCTGTCTTTCTCGGCGAAAGGATTGAGATTCCATATGTTTCAAATACCGTAGTCTCAACCATGGTTCGTAATGCAGAAAAGAACAGAAACTTCAAAAGGCTATTACCACTGAGGAACTCAGCAAAGACTACAAGTCCACTATCGATCTGAAGACCAACTGAGTTCTCCACAAGTTCAGACAAATTTCTAACCAAAAGAAGAATTTGAAAGAACATCGCTCCGAAGAACCAAATCTTCTTTTGGGCACGTAAAACAACATCGTGTTGAATTGCCCTATAAACAAGGCTATGAGGGCGTATCATGCAAAGTTGCAGTCATCCCTATGTCAAGAGAATATCGATAAATCACAGAAAGAGATCGATCACTTCGATAGAAAGTCGATTAAGAGAACTACAGCTCCTTGAACTCGCTGCAGGATTCTATGTTAACAAAAGAAGTGAACAAGTTCTATGTTCCAGACCGGTAATAAACTACAAACCTCGAATAATGTTTTAATGTGATGACACATATCCGATCCTACATAAAGGAGATCTCACGTTTGACATGGAGCCAAGATCTTCTCAAGTTTGATCTTAAATCCGGGCTTTTGGCAAGTTGCGATCGCAGAAAGATAAAATGGAAAATCGCATTCAACGCTCCACATGGGCATTATGAATGGAATGTAATGCCATTCAGCAATACGCACCTTCAAAGTTCCAAAAGGTAAATCTGATTCTATCTTTAAACCCTATGCTAAATGGTTGCTTGCCTACATTGATGATCCTGCTTATTTTTTCCAAGAACCCGTAAGACTACTTCGTGCATTTGAAGATCTTTAGTCGTCCTTAAAAATGGTTTGGTTCGGAAAAAAAGAAGATGGAGCTATGCCAAACAAGATAAAATTTCTGGGCACACTCATTGAAAATGGACAAATTGCTCTTCAAAATCATGTACTTGAGTTTATTGACAAGTTCCCCTCGATGTTATTCTAGATAAACCCAATACAAAGATTTTTAGGATGTTTGAATTATGTGAGCAATTTTTATCCATCATGTGCTATTGACAAAGTCTCCGCCTCAACCGTAGACTCGTAAAGAATCCAACCTTGACAAAGGCACACACACTCAAGCAATCAAGGAGATAAAGGCCAAGGTTCACAATCTCCCTATTCTTTATGCTGCAGATGATAATGCCTTTAAAATTGTTGAAACAGTATGCAAGCAACATTGTCAGAGGCAGACCAAGCAGGTCGGATGAAAAGAGCCCCAAAGAGCAAGAACAAATAGTGTACAATTTGTTTCAGGAGTATGGAGTAAATCAATTAGATTATGCTCCTATTGAGAAGGAAGTAAAAGTCATCGAATTGTATTAGAAAGTTTTCAATTCATTTGGCTAATAAGCATTTCTGATCGAGAACTCGATGCAAAAGCATTAGAAAAAGTAATCACTAAAGCGATCAAGAGCCCAAAAGATGCAAACAGGATAAGGTGCTTTTGTTTGCATATTTCACATTTTAAAGTTGAACATATTAAAGGCTCAAAAATTGTCTTCCACATTTTCTCGTAGGGAATATATCCAAGACAGAAATTATAGCGACCGGAAGAAGAGTTACCCCATGTTATGGCTTCTCATCACCGAATGGGACCACCAGCAGAGAGAAACTTATAAGAGATTCATAGATGAATCATGGTAAAGCCTGCTGCAGTGGAGACCAACTTAAGTAACTCCCAACACAAAGTGTACTAAATGCCAATTTATAAAGGAATAGATTTGCATGATTTTGTACTGTAGCACGAGGTACCCCGTGCACAGGATACACTAGAGATGTACACCTGATGAGAGCCAGACAGTGATGCCGAGTCACTCATGATAATTTCATGATATTGTGGCCTAGCAATCAAGGCAGTGATAGGCATGTTCATCACAAATATTATTCCATCCACGTAACGTGGATCCATCCCTGACAGAATGTTATATCCATATTTATAATCCAGCTAATTTTTCCCACATGCGATGATTTTCAGGATATAAGAAGTTGGTGGTGGGATTTTTAATGAATGTATAACAGAAAACCTACCATACTAAGATTGCTTATGCAAGTGAGATCCATGTAAAATTGCATAACTGTTTAGATGGAAACAGTAGGTGACTATGGCCTTAACTCCACAACATGGAACTCAACATTCTAAGGTAGTACCTGTACCAGAGTCGCCAGGATATTTGTGACTATGAAGAATGTGACCATCGTTTTTTCCGTTGTTAGAACATTAGTACAACAAAATAGCTGATACATTAATCCTCAAACATCACATGGTTCAATATAATGAATGGTTTATTTCATGACAAAGATAAAACACTTCCATAATTAATAAGCCAATGATAAATTCTGAAGAATTTATACCAAGGCATGGGATTTAAACTATAAATATATACCCCGGTATACAAATTCTTGACATGCCATTTGGGAGCACAGTGGTCCCCGGAGCCCCACTTGGTGTGTTTTCCAATGTAACAGTGATACCAGCCGCCGGCCGAGTTGCATTGCAGCTGTGTTTTTTCCGAAAAGCATCCACTTCCGTACACAATAATTTTGATTTCCTCGTGGGCCTCGTAAGGTATCCACAAAGGTACTCTCACCCACTTTCACCAAAAGCTTGCCTGGAGATCGTATCTCCCGCGCATGTCACGTTATGTGCGTCCAAACCATGGATCCACCGTCAAGTGTCAATAATCCGACGGCCACAGACGTTCGTCCCCTCCATTCATATAAGGAGGGGTAAGGCTCATTCCGCAACCACCCGCATTTGGAGTTTGAGCCCCAGTATTTGTGTGTTATTGGAGTCGCAGTTTTGCTCCCCGCTTCCGCGTCCGCGCAATCCTTGCGATCCGCTCGCATCACTAGCCCGACCTGCTGGGGGCCCAGGGAGAACTCGAGAAGCCTCATGATCTACAAGTCGTATAGACCGAACCTAAAGTGGCCAGTTCTTTAGCTAGAGTCTCAGAGGATGGTGTCCGTGTGTTTATATCTCCTCGAGACAGAAATCGTATTTGACCAGAAGCCTCCGCATCGCACGCCATTCACCGAGCGTGCACTTCCCGCCCTGGGGAATGCCACTGCTGGGCCGATCTCCGGACACAGACGGAGTCCATAAAGTCCTGCATCTGATCGTGAAGCATTCTGCCATCAATAAAGAGAGAAGTTTTTCATCGGGGCCTCCGCATTTTTAAGTACCGTATACTCTCGAGTTTATATTGTCATAAGATACTTGCATTGGCGAAAGCCAAGCGTTACAAGTTCGCCCGAGGTCTTGCGAAACAAGTGAGGGACGCTAAGGCCGTGTGGGCGAGGAAGCCTTCGGAAGGCCGCAGCTGGCGGTGGAAGCTTCGTAGGCTCCTGTAGGGGTTCACGCTGGGTTCATATAAAGTAGTGTTTAGAGAAACTTAACAAGGCCAAGTTTGCCCGTTGGACAAGAAGTGCGCGAGAAGCCTCCCGCCAAGTCGATTTCATCGACACAATACAAAAATTTATGGTGCGACACTTGGTGCACCACCGTAAAATGAAAATCTTAGTAAGCCGCTATTCGGGATAAAATCACGGTGAGACAGGGAAATTCTAGTTGAAAATCAGAGAATTGAAGAATAATATGAAAATATGCTCGAGCTTGGTATTCGAGGCTCGGCGCAGCTCCTCATGGCCAGACCGAGCCATATTTGAAGCATGTACGTAAGTTACCTCGCTTCGTCACTCGCTTGTTTATTATGGCGCCTACCGTCATGTGGCGGCTAAACATGTGCAATGTGCCTAAATTAATATGAATGAATGATTTGTTTTGTTTTGGTAGACTTACGGTGACCGATTCATGTGATGGCCAAAGCTCCTTCAATTTCGTGTTGTTTCCATTCATTCCAAGTTTCTTCGTAAATTATTTATTGTTTATGACATGAAATGTTTTTAGAGAACTAAGATTGAGCCTCAACGATATCGTGGGCCGGGAAATGGGATTTCAATGGTCGCATTGGAGGATTTCTTTAAAGATACGGCTCTTCTGGGCCGAGACCATATCACGGCATGGTGTTACATGTTGAATCCTCCCATCTTTCAAATTTCATTCTTGGCTTTGCATTTGCGTCTTATGGTTTCCAAGGTAGAAAAAAGGTTGAGGTATTGTACAAATTTTTCGAGCGATCTTTGAATTTTTGCTCTGAGTTCACTTGGTATTTTGGAATTTTCCCACCAAGAATGGACTTAAAACAAGACTTTTTAGCAGTATTGAGGTATCTTACATTGTATTATCGATTCTTTAAAATGTTTAAGTTTGGAGTTCCAACATATAAATATTTATTTAAAGTATCCGGAGTCGAGCTACATAATATGTATAATAATTAATATTTTTTTCAAAGTATTTGGAGTTAAAGATACATATGAGAGATAAATCTACGTAGCATACTCAAAGACATCGATGTGTTTTTTCGTTGTTTTTTTGACTCATTTGAACCGAATTTATAAATGCAAAGAAAAAAAAAAAAAATCTAGAAATTCCACAATAGTTACATGTCACTATCTAACTCTTCGTGGCTTTTGCAGGCGAAGGTAAGTGCAAGAGTTATTTGGCATTTGATTCTATTACGAGATTCGTTGACACCGAATGCGAAATTTATGGCGCCGATAAGTGAAGTGTTCGACTCGTTAAAGTAAAAAACGACAACCAATATCCACCGCTATAGGGCATTTAATAATTCCTATAGCACCTCCATCCACATACATTATCATGAAAGTGCCCAATATTTCCAAGGCTATAGACTATTTATTACCTAAGAGTACCCGACCGTGACAATACCCCGTTGGCTACAAGATTTCATCTTAAGCGAAAGGATTCATGTGCATTCATATATACATGACCATACATTGATTACAAATTTCATACCGTATATACAATATACGCTACAATACACCGATATTGCGTTAAATTGTCAAATTTGAATTTGAAAACCTACTTGTGGGAGAGGTTTCTAGTTGTCATGCAGCACCCGCAGTAGTTATAGTGCCGGTCCCACCACATCCATCAAACATAAATTACAAACTCACTAAAATATGCACATAAATATTTGATAATAACTTATATAAGTTACATAAATATGTCCAAAATGGGCCCAGTTTTTTACTAGACCAACAACTGCCATACACCAAGTCTAACATCACAAGTTGACAAGACCTACTGTCTCAAGTACCTCCAGTTCTGAATTACCATTTAAGGCAAAATGCACTACAAAACATTACAATGCTACCCATCCAAAAGTACAATGATCCCATCAAACAGTCCCCCACTGATTTTGCATTGGGGGACTACATCTCATTGCTGAATAACACCTGGACAAAAACTGGGTAACACTTGCACAAAGACTGAGTACCACCTGCACAAAAATAGGTGAAATGTCTGTCAGCAATATCTACATGTTTGTTTAACCATTCAGCCTATTGAAGACATTAAATGACACCATTCAATTCAGGAAATAGTTCACCCAACCTTTCATTTCAAGAATTAAACACAACAGCCCTGGAATTACAGGAATTAAATTTTGAAAAGCATTTCAATTCAGAAATTAAATTCAGGAAAGCACAAGGATCAACCATGAAAGCTTTTCAGCCATTGGATCATGTACAAATCAATCCACACCACACAATTAAATTTGGGAGATGTCAATCCATGCCAATCTTCCCTACCAATGAAATTCTAAATCATAAAACTATAAAACATCAACTGTTACTGCATTTGAGGCATTCATTTTGCTCTTAAACTACTGCTGACATACATTCAGAGTTTTCAGACAGTGTTCCATTCATTTTGCAGACATACAGTTTTCAGACAGTGAGTTTCCATTTTGCAGACATACAATCCTTTTCAGACAGTGTTCCAGACATACAAACAGAGGACAGAGTGTGCTCAGTGTTACATTCCAGACAGAGTGTGTGCACAGTGTTACATTCCAGACAGATTGTGTGCACAGTGTTACATTCACTCTCTTCATCAGTTGCTATTCACTCTCTTCATCAGTTGCTGGAGACAACATACAAGTATTTCGTTGTTCTTCAATAATGTTATTCAAGATATTAAGCAGATTTGGATATTGACTTTATATTGAATAAAATCTTTCAATAAAAATAGTTCTAACACACAGTCCATGTCCAAATATAAGTCCATTTTAAAATAGGCACTTATTGATTTTAGACAAGTCCATGTAGCTAACAGCCATGTAGGTATCATATATCTTTCTAATGTTGATATTACAAGTAATACATAATTGACAAGTAATACTTCAATGCCAATTAATTCACAACAAACAACTGAAAGATTTCATGTTATTAGCAGAAATTTTGGAATTCATACATAATTATAGTTTACTCTATACAGTTGTGCTGTAATACTTATCAAATTTCTTAACGATGTTGGAAATTGCAAGTTGTAGCCATGCCAAGAGTTTCTGTTCCAGATCGGATAAGGAACAGGAGGCGAGGGAGAAGGGGGGCCCAACTGCGGAGCAGTTCATCAGATGATGATGTCAATGCTCCCATTGCTCCTAGTAATGTAGTTGAAAAGGACCCTGTGGTTGCAGATCATCCCAGCCCACCATCAGCCACATAACCACCTTCGACCACAATACAAGGTGCAATTTCAACAAAGAAAATCAGTGCAATCAGAGGCTGGACGAAGGAAGACATGCTTGCTGCAATTGATGACATCGAGTTTAAGGGATATTCAATCCGTGCATCAGCAAAAAAACATGGTATTGCTCCCTCTAACATACATTATTGGATAAATGGGTTGACTAATACAAAGCGCAGAGGGCCTGTTACAGTCATGACTGAAGAGGAGGAAGATGAGGTGGTGGAGTGGTGTAAGGAGATGGCCCAATTGGGACATGGGTTAGAGCTTATCCAACTTAAATCCACTGTAGCTAAAATATGTCAAGGGAGGCCAAACCCCTTTAAAGATGGTTTTCTTGGTAAGTCATGGTGGAGTGGGTTTAAAAAGAGGCATCCAGACCTTGTGTTACATACAACAGAGGGCCTTGACAGAGACTGGGCTTTAAATCTACGCCCTACAATTGTTTCCAAGTTCTATAACACTCTTTTCACGTATACATCAAGACTCATGAGAAAGAGAAAGGTGCCTAAGAGCAGGGAGTGGATCACAATTCTTGCCCGTGTCAATGCAATTGGCTCATCTATACCAGGATTTTATCTATTTAAAGGTAAAACTCAACTAAAAAATTACATACAGAATTGTGAACCGGGGGCATGCATGGCTGCACATCCACATGCATGGATGACAAAGGAACTGTTCCTAAATTGGCTTTGCCACTTTGCTGCTTCTGTACCGGGTGGTGTCTCGTCTGAAAACAGGCACTTGATGATTTTAGATGGCCATGGAAGCCACATGGCTGTGCAAACAATCGAGGAGGCCAATAAGTTGGGCATTGACCTGTTAACATTGCCGGCTCATACTACTCACAGATTGCAGCCCCTTGATGTGAGCGTGTTTGGGCCTTTCAAGAACTATTTCAGGGTCGAGCGAGCTTCATGGATGGCAAAGAATCCAGGGGTGGAAGTAAAGAGGTTTGAGCTAGCTGAGCTTGCTAGCAAAGCATTTAAAAGGGCTCTCACACCTTCTAATATCAAGGCTGGATTTAGGAGGACTGGTATATGGCCACTCAATTTTGATGCTCTTATGCATGATACCACATGTAGCCAAGCATTTGAAGTGGAAGGTCAAGAAGCAGAGAACTTAGAAGAGCATGTTGGTGCCCAAGAAGATGTAGCTGCTGCTGAAGGTATAATGTCCCTTTCTGAAGGGTTGTTCTATGGTGGTGATGATGCTGAGCATGTCAGTGAGACACAGTTCAGTCATGAACCAACTAACAATATCAATGAGGCTATGACACCCACTGATGCAGCTGACAATGAGCAATCGACCATGCCAACCCAAGTAAGTGCACCATCATGGCTGGCAGAGGCCGTGATGAATATCACTGGAAATAATGTAACATCCACCAATGAGGATGAAAGCATGGACATGCCTTCACAACCATCAGGGTTGAACACCGAACTTGTTCATTATTTTGTGGACAATGGATCACTAGAAGAGGAGCCTATTCAGCATGAAGTACCTGAAGAAGACAACAATGGGGGCCAATCAGTTGTCCCAGAAGATGAAATACAACAGGCAGGTCTGGAAAAGCAGAGATTACTTGGTGTATTCCTAAAGCTACCAGTAGAGAGAGTGAAGGCCTCATTAAGGAACTCATCCTTAGATTATCTTCGTTTAGGGAGGAGTTCACAATTGCTCATATCTGAAGACTATATGAATTTAATGTTCGAGTCTGAACGTAAAAAGAATGAAATTCAGGAAGCTAAAAAGAGAAAGAAGGAGTTAGCCAATGAAAAGAGGGTTGCAAGGATTGCAACAGCAGAAGCTCGAGCAAAGGAAAGGTTGGAAAGAAAAAAAACAAGGGAAGATAAGGAACATCAAAAGCAATTGGCAAGGCAACAGAGAGAGGCAAGAAAGGTTCAGCAAGAGTTGGAAAAATGACAAGGGGTGACAAGCAGAGAAGAACATGGTTCAAGACAGTTTGAGGCAAATAGGTTGATGTCTAACACGCTGGACCACATTGCAGAGCAGACACCATCATTCCAAGACCTGATTAACATCCAAGTCCCTAGCTATCAGGCAGGGGTTAGGCCCACCTCTTATACCCCTACCAATGCAGGTTTGAATCCTAATTGTGTTTATATGACACCTGCAGTAAGTGCTGGGGTTAGTAACACAAGTGGAAACTTGGGCTACTCAGTCCCACCATGGCTACATGGAGCAAATTGGAGTCAACCATATGCCAACATTCAGGCACATCCTAATCATCCAATGTTGGGCAGTCCACCATACTTGGGCAACGCAGGAAATGGAAGCCATCAAGCATAGAGGTGCCATGACTTAATTTTTGTAACTACAAGACACTATGATTTTGGTAAGGATCAAATAGGTTTGCTAATGATAGCATCCATGGATGTTTGGGAAGCTACAAACATTTTCAAATTAGTATGTATGAAACAGTGTCTAAATCCCCCAAGTTTGTTAATCTGTTGAAGTTATAGCCTTATAGCCTATATCAGATTTTGTATGAAGTTATATATCAAACAGTTTATAATTCCTACATATCAAACAATTTCAGATTTTTTATGAAGTTATATATCAAACAGTTCATAATTCCTACACAGTTTATAATTCCTACATATCAAACAGTTTCAGATTTTTTATGAAGTTATATATCAAACAGGTCATAATTCCTACATATCAAACAGTTTCTAAATCCTACAAGTTTGTTAATCTGTTGAAGTTATAGCCTTAGCCTATATCAGATTTTTTATGAAGTTATATATCAAACAATTCATAATTCCTACATATCAAACAGTTTCTAAATCCTACAAGTTTGTTAATCTGTTGAAGTTATAGCCTTAGCCTATATCAGATTTTTTATGACACAATTGAACAAAGAAATTGAATTCATAATTGAATTGAACATCATTTAACAAAACAATCTGATTGCATCTAAACAAACTATCCCTTGTTTGCATCTAATCCTGTTAAATAACAAGTATCATCAAAATTCATTGCAAACTTCATCAATCAAAATCACTCAATAAAAAGGAGGTTAACATACTCAGCTCCGTGGTGGTTATACCTCAGCTCTGTGGTGGTTATACAAAGAAATTGAATTCATAAATGAATTGAACATCATTAACAAAACAATTTGAATGCATCTAAACAAAATATCCCTTGAACATTACATGCTCTTTGATGAACAGAAACATATACCAAATATCATGTTAAATAACAAGTATAACAACACGGGAAGCAATTGATTCCTGATCGAGACATTATAGCCTTAGCCTATATCAATTAGATCAACACAGGGAGAAATTGAAGTTATAGCCTTAGCCTATATCAGATTTTTGAATTCATAATTGAACACTGTACAGAGGTGATTCAATTAAGATGAGAGATGAAGTGGTCTTGCATTGCATCCTGTTAAGTATATGTCCTAAAATAAATTAAATCATGCAGTACCTAGAATACCCACATCCTAATTCAAAATCTTTAAAATGTTTTTATCAAGCTCAACATACCATACTTAATATGCAATATTGCATAAAAATATTGATTTAATGTTTGTTATGACAGTCAGTAAAAACTATAATTAAAGGATTGTGAGATTATATAGGGGAGAGGGGTCAGTGCCCGAACACCTCAGCGCTGACTGGACCAGGGGCCACGTCAGGAGGGCCAGCTCATGTTCGACACTTGTCCTTTCGCATGGCGTTCACGTGGTGGGAAAGTATATCAACACGGGGAGCAATTGATTCCTGATTGAGACATTATAGCCTTAGCCTATATCAGTTAGATCAACACAGGGAGCAATTGAAGTTATAGCCTTAGCCTATATCAGATTTTTGAATTCATAATTGAACGAAGAAATTGAATTCATAATTGAATTGAAGTGATTCGATTAAGATGAGAGATGAATTGTATGGCTCTGTAAATGTCAAGTGATTCAAAAAACACATCTAAATACAATAAACCAGTCTAAAAGAGAAATCGTGTAAAACAGAATTGCAACAATGACAAGAGTAAAGACTAATAGTATTATACAACTCTTGAAATCCTACGTGATGAATTTTATGGCTCTGTAAATGTCAAGTGATTAACGAACATGAATTGTATGCTCGTTATATTTTGAGGTAAATTGACAATGCAATGTAGTTTCAGATGCTTGAAAAAAAAAAAAAAGGGGGTTAACGAACATAACTAACTGTGAGAATAAAGAATACTGACCTTATTTACTTCATATATGCCAAATATAATTTGCAATAACTGACCATACAATGAAACTTACAATACAATGTAGTTTCAGATAGATTTAAATTCGTCGGAGGAAAATAGAGTTACTGTATGTACTATGTACAATGCCAGTACCAGAATATTGGGAAACCAGGTGTGAACAAAACAAACCACCCTACCCTTTGTTCAAAGAGGAAACCTGGCATCATACCATTAAGGTAGGTACATAATCAGATAAAATTTAATGTTGTTATAGAATAAATGGAACATTTGAAATTTAAATAATAATTAGGTTTAAATAATAATCAACTAAACAAAATGCAATCCTGATCACATCAACCCTGTCATAAAAAAAATGAATAACAAAACATTACAGATTATACAACCACATTTTAGAACAATAAACCCTACATTCCACTGAAAAATCCCACTGAAACTCCAAAAAAGAGCAGCTCACTGCAGATGTACAGTGACGAGAAGCATCTAAGAACTATGGCATTCTAGCATTCTAGCATTCTAGCATTATAACAGAGGCATTCTAGCATGATGTAATTCAAGTTGACAGAAAACAATATGATTTTCTTGCTTCTCTGAAAGAACTCAAGGCTTATGCCCAAGAGCATGTAGAGTATATGCTAGTTTAATATGATGTAGAGTATATGCTACTTTAATATGATGATGCACCACTACTTGCTGTAGACATTGACATTGCATATTTCATACTGGCGTGTACAACACCTTAGAATAATTTCTATTAAACATTGCAATGCTTCTCAATCAAAAATAGAATCTCTAAGGTCAATAACTCTTCAAATGTTCAACTACAGTCAAGGAGGATATTTGCACCAATGTAAACAGTAAGACAAATCCATAATAAAGACCTGTGTAAACAGTAAGACAGACGCATAGTAAAATCAATGAAGTAAAATTTAAGCAAACTTTAATTTCAGGAAAAATATGAGGGCAGGCAGGTTATGAGACCATGAATCACAATAACTAAATATAAATCAATGAAGCAAAATTGAAGTTTAGAAAATAGGAATAAATGGAGGTTATAAAGCCATGCACTAGTGTAACTAAATATGGAACATACATATAATGGAAACAAACAATATATGAATATATACCAATAACCTGGTATGAGTTGAATCAGACTTAAACATGTAAGGCTACTAGTGAAAACTCCAAAATAGAAGTTCACTCAAATTTTGGTCAATAGGAATGCAATAGTAATTCTTTCAAAAAAATCCCTCAAGATAAAGTTGCAAGTATGCACTCAAATTAACCCAAGGAACTTGTTCAACATAGAGAAATTATCCTACAATAATTTCTTGCATGCTTCAAGGAAGCCCATGCTTCAAGGGCTCCTCTGTTCACTTGGACAGGAATGTGAGAGACTGGACCAACTACAAACCACACTATTATTCCCTAAGAGAGGATACAATGATTTTTTCCTTAAATTGCATCCGGTAAGAACTGACATATGGGAATCTTGGATGGGACCGTGGAAGATGAGCTAAGAGAGTTGGTGGTAATGCCTTAACTTTAACTTTAATTTTGTAGAAAGACAATGTGGTCAATAAAGAAAGACAATGTGGTCAATCAAAAGGAGGACTTAATTTTTTTGCTTGCCAATGTGCATATAGGAAAAATTTATAAAGCCTCCATAAGACATGTCAAAGGTAAGCCACAAAAATAATCTTGGTTTTCCATTCTATTGAAAACATTTCCATTGTAGATGAAATTCATAATATGGATACTTAAATCTCCAATTTTTTTGTTATTTCCCATTCCAACAGTTGGATGACATTTCTCTCAATGAAGTCATGAAAAACCTGGTCAAAAATAACAAACAATGTTTCAAATATTAAGTCGCAAAAGAAGGGTCTAGTAATATCCTCTGATATTACCATGTTTTTACTAATATTTCTTTAATTGTCATTGTGTTTCACAATGAGATGATAACATGCATATTGCACTGACAGTAGTTTTGGGGTTCACTCTCAGAATGTACTTGAAATCTTATCTTTTCTGGTTTTGTCAAATACAGGTTGCTCCCAATACCACACAATGTGCAACAACATAAAATTATATATATATGACTTTATCTTCTTATTTCAGGAGAAGGTGCAAATCTACAGTTTATGCTAGAATGCCTCTATTATATCTACCATCATGTATGCAAGAGATGGTTTTGTTTGAGTCTCTTTATTTTTCAGAGAAGCATTTGGTCATATTGAATAACTCCTAAATCTTTACAAATTTTAAACTTGTAGATTCTATTCATGTGGAATTTCAAGATCTGTAATTCGCACCATAGGATTGAATTTCATCCACATGCACGGAGAGGAAATTTTATGCCTTTCAGCCCACAAAAATTTATCATTCAATTCTTTTGAGAACTTGATGTAAGGTTATCCAAGGACACGGGCCTATTAACAAATATTGCCATTACAGTGCTCAGAATACTACATTGAAGAGAACAAGAACAACTTTTGACCTTAGTGAGGATGGTTGTGAGATTCGACAAACATAACATCTTGAAAACTCTATTTACCTAATGAATCCTCTGTCAGCTCAATTCTCAAAAAAGAACAGCTCACCGCAGATGTACAGTGACGAGAAGCATCTAAGAACTGTGGAATTATCTACAAGTTCACCATAAAAATTATACCCACAGGAATGCTAAATAATAAGTAACATCTCTCTGTATAACTAAAAAGGAAACTCCTTTCATTCCAAGGTGAAAGGGTCGGCCATTAATTTAAGTACTTAGACCGTGGCTCAGTTCTTTTAATAACAAAACATTACAGATTATACAACCACATTTTAGAACAATAAACCCTACATTCCACTACTACAAAAAAGAAAAATCAGGCGTGATACCTCCAATTAAAACCCTAAACCCTACAGACAGTAAAACCCCAGTAAAACCACATAATGAAACAACAGTAAAACGTTGTAAAACCACAGTAAAACACTGTAAAACCACAGTAAAATAGTAAAAAATATCAACAGAGAACATCTCCTTAAGGCTAAATGTGTTTACAAACACATAGATATCACTGGTAGGATAGAGTCCTACCTTAAAACTCCTATCCCTCCTGGCCTTCCTCCTTGCCTTGCCAGCCAACTGCATTGCATTGTCCTTGGCTTCTCCACTGACCTGCAAAAAATCAAAAACACAATCATTCACAAAGCACCAACATTAAAAAAAATGCAAAAACACTTAAAACTAATATACTAACGCACCTGAAAGCACAATTCACAGCATCCAGAGCTAAAAAACGCACCTGAAAACAAAATTCACAGCATACAGACCTCTAAAACACGCAGCGCCGAACCAGAGAGCCGAGGTATGTCCACCATGGAGCCAAGGTATGATCACCACCACCACAGATCCTAGAAAAACCACCACAGAGCCTAGAAAAACCACCACAGAGTCGAACTAAAACCACCACTGGGCCAAGCCAAGTAAAACAACTACAGAGCCGAATAAAACTACGACAGGGTGAATGTAAAACAACCACAGGGACGAGGCATGAGAAAACAGAGCCAAGCATAAAGAGCAAAGATTCGACCCTAAACCACACAGCACCGAGGTAAAACCACCAAAGCGCCGAGGTTAAACCACCACAGAGGCAAGGTTGAACGATTATGTAACCCAGTGTGAACAGGCAGACAGTATAAACCACCCACAATTGGAATTCCGCCGCGGCCGAACCAGGACCAGGGGAGCTCGATCCAGGAGAGCAGCGACGCCATAACGAAGGATGGATTGTGCGGACAGTGGCATCGGAGGCGTCAGGCATTGGAGAAACGATGTGCAACAAACCGAGCAGAGAACGCACAGCAACTAGACCCGGAGCGAGAAATGAGGCTTCGTCGAGAAGCCTCCACGATATGGCGGGAGACGACCGGCTGGACAGGTAAGAGGGTGGAGCGACCGGCTGCACGTGCCCGCCACGTGAACGCCATGCGAAAGGACATACGTCGTACATGAGCTGGCCCTCCTGACGTGGCCTCGGGTCCAGTCAGCGCTGAGGTGTTCGGGCACTGACCCCTCTCCCCTATGTAGTTTTATTCATTTAGCTATGGAAATTTATGTTTTAAGTAACTTTGGATTTTGATGATGTCTACTCTGTTTACATAGTATAAAATATTAATATTGTGATTGATTATTCATTGTGTTAGGAAAGAAGATATATATTAACTATCATGTAGTAAGTTAATGATTGTCTAACTATCTTTATCTTTATAGCTAGTCACATGTAAAGACAGTGAGACAATCATACTTTCAGTTAATAAAATAAGACAATAATACATCCAACCAACAAAATACGAAAAC
This sequence comes from Pinus albicaulis, assembly GCA_034641835.2. Classification (NCBI taxonomy): domain Eukaryota; kingdom Viridiplantae; phylum Streptophyta; class Pinopsida; order Pinales; family Pinaceae; genus Pinus; species Pinus albicaulis. The sequence goes on along the minus strand of CM076576.1, from coordinate 910,513,125 downwards.
AATAAAACAATTATTAGCTTACTGCATAGTACTTAATATTTACTAAAAAAAACTACTCACTCTATTACCACTAATCTCATCTGATCTCTTACCACCACCATTCACTACAACATAAAGGGGGGTTTTAAGACAATTTTTGGGTAAATTGTCTTAATTTGAGACAAAAGAAAACTTGTGTATTGTCTTAAATATTGTCTTTAAGCGGGTGTCTCAAATTAAATCGTCTTAAAATTAAATTGTCTTAAAATATTGTCTCTATAAAGACGATAAATAACACAAGCATTTTTGTCTCTCCAAAGACAATTTCATTTTTGTCTCTCCAAAGATAGTTTCATTTATTGTCTCTCCAAAGACAATAGTTGGAATTAAAGACATATTGTCCTTATGGAGAAAATGTTTTTAATCCTATCTATTGTCTCTCTAGAGACAATATAAAACAATGAATCAAGAAAAATATCTCACCATTAAAATAAATCAATATAAAATATTTATTTTAAAAAATATACAATATCATTGAATAATTCATGTTAGGGTACAGTGGAATCAAACCACTAACCTCCTGCATAGTAGGTGCTCTTCCATTGAGCTAGCACCTTTTAAAGAATTATGTGAGGAGTGATGGCAGTCCTTGAAATTGTATAATAGGCATTGATTTTTAAAAAATGTTCAACACATAATGTCATAATCATTGTAAAATATATAATCATGCAAGCCCCTATTTTTAACTTAATAAAACTAGCAATTGCACCGGGTGGTGCAAGGAAACGCCGAAAGGAGACCTCCCAATGATGTAAGGGGGGGAAAACATTTAGATTTTGAGTTGCTACATTTTTGCGAAGGTTTAAGTTCCTCCTAGCCCTTCCAAAAAAAAAATTTTCCCATTGCATTCTCTTTTTTGGTTCGCTGCGCTAGCTTTTTCTCTTTCACAGACAATGAGAGCTCTTTGAATCGTGGATATGTGAATTTCCAATTTCGTTTTTCTCTCTCTCTCAAAAGCAATGAGAGTTCTATGAATCGTGGAGATCTGAGTTGCAAAGTTCTTATTTATGTATTCTTTAAATCCAGGAGATTTGAATTGAATTGCAAAGTTTTGAATTTTTTTTCCCGCTCTCTAGCACATTCTGCATGCGCATTCTGGAGTGATTTATGTACGCATATTTGTCCCAGGATGATGCTTGACGATGAGCAGATCGGTGGTGATGATTTCCATTGTTGCCTGCCTTCTAGTTTCTTGTAATTTTTGGCAATAAACAGAGGAAAATTAGGTCCAGCCCCGATGCTACATGAGGAGAATCAGGTTTCATACCTCCTGCTCTCAAACATTCCATGTCTACGCTAGTCACATATCCAGGTCTTGATCAGTTGGTGGAACCCAAGGATTTTTATCAAGCCACCATTGAAGCAACCATGGAGCAGCTTTTGCAATCCTACTCTCTGAATGTTGCAGCCCCTATTCATGTTCGATATAGAGAGAATATAAATAAAATTCGACATAAAGAGAATATAAATAAAATTCAATATATCATAACAATGTAGTGTAACATGGTTGTCTTGAACGCATAACAAATTATCATTGCATAACAGATTATCAGAATAAATGCAAGATCCTCATGTATATCATCAGGAAGACCATGTATAACTTGCTGATACATGAATATCAATAAAATGCATGCATCAAATTGTGTCATTACTAATTAGATGGTAAAAAACCAATGAAATTGACAACAAAATAAAAAAACCCAAGCCCGTCGTTCAACTTAACCCTTCCAATGTAATGCTCCTATGGAGGTAATCCCCCAATTGATACTCGGTTGTTTGATCTAGTCTTTATAGGTATCCCAAAAAAAAGAAAATCTTGGAAATAAAATCTCTATAAAGCCACTGCAAATTTGTGATTTTTTGTTTTTCTTACCTTAAAAGCTGCTGCATATGTTGCCTGCAAGTTTGAAATACCCTCAAAGGGAATGCGGTTAGTTATTAGTTCCCAAAGAATAATAGAAAAACTATATACATTGAGCTTAAGGTTGTAATGCCTTTTTTCACCAAGCCTTAACGTTACTGTACTGTACAGCTGCATCCAATAAAATTTGGTTGTATCTTAGTGATGCTTACACCAGTAAACTACAAACACTTTTGAAATTAATTCATCTTATGCAATCAGAAGGGTCTCATATTTTACATGGAACATGGCATGAACTACAAACCTCAGGAGCCATCCAACGATATGTTCCTGTCTCTGCAGTCATCATCTATGTAAGAGATTCTTCTCGTGAAAGGCTGAAATCAATTAGCTTCAAGGACTTCTGATCTGCAGTTAACAACAGCTTATATGCAGAAAGAACAGTCACACCTCCAATTAAAGTTTAAACATACAATTACTACTAAACTGGAGTGCAAACACTAGACTAGAAATAACTCCATCATAATTATTTCACGTATTGCAACAGCAGCAGCATATCTCATCCATGCAACAGCCACTAGAGAATTTAACTGAAAATGTCAAGGTGCACTTTTTAGTAACTTATGGTTCCCTACAAATGGATGGAGGAGACTCATGGGAGCCAATAGAGATTTTCAGTAAAAATTAGTTAGCAAACAGAGAAAAGCATGAAACTTCCAACCTAAGGCAACAATATATAATTGAAAATTTTCCACAATTTTAAGATGTTATTACTAAATAACAGGAAGCTAGATGACATTCTATAGAGCAAGGTAGATGGTGCTTTTGATAGGGTGGAGGGGAAATGGTGTGGCACAATAAGTTCTCAAATTTCAATATTTATGCTGATATTTAATGGAAATATGTATTTGACTACGCAAAAATGACATACCAAAAAACAGACCTGTCAAATTATAAAATGCCAAAAGTCTGGAGAAAAAGACCTTAACCAAGACAGATTGACAAGATATCAAACTCCTGCTTATGGAATTTCTTTTCTCCTCTCTGAATTATTTTTCCGGTTTCTAAAATCAGCTAAAGCTCCAACATCTAACTTGGCTCCATCCAGATGTGAACTCAGATGAAAAAATAAAACATAACGGATTTCTAATTTGAGGAAATCAAAATGAAATTAATGTTATGGTTTATCGAATCAAACACCTTCAATCAGTTGTAGAAGTTACCAAGACGTTCTCTCTTGTTGCCATCATGTAAACATGTTAACACGAACAACATAGATGATTAGAAATAAAATCCAACATGCATTACTTATACTCTTTAATCTGCTAAAATACGTTATTGTATTGTCCATGAATTCTCTAAAACAAAAGAACCAAAAAAACTCAAATTTCTTTGCCACCAGACAACTATTACTAATCTCTTTAGACATCATGTATAGAGCACAATAGAAGCGCAACTTAAAAGATCTGTATAGAATATAATCTCACAATTTCAAGCTATCACTGGTTAGAAGTAAACCTATTCATATTACCAGGCTTTAGATCCCTGTGTATAATCCCATTGGCATGTAGACATTCCATTGCTTATGCAATGTCAAGTGAAAAACTTATTGCAACATGGAGATCAATTCGATTGGGACGTAAACTCATCATGTGCTTCCGAAGTGACATGCCTAGGAGCAGTTAAGTAACTAATGCCTTGATTGGATCTTTTCATGCTCCGATGAACTGCAGTCACAGATACATGTTCGATTATAGCAGATTTCTTGAATCACAGCTGAATTGAAAAGCACCTATAAGTCATGAAAAATTAAATCCAAAAAAAACTACCCTGACAACATAATTAACCACCGTGCCAAGCAAGAATCCTAGAAGCCAATGAAAAGGTTAGGGAATGCAATAAATTATAAGCAACACAAATGAAGTTATCCTATTTTTTTATGAACGCACAAAAGCTCACATCAATGTTGGAAAGCAAACAGATTTGTGAGCATATCTCAAATCAAGAAGTTTAAAGATCAATTTGAACTGAACCCCCAATATGTTTGGGATTCACATGAACTTCTAATCGGTAGAAGACATATTATACATACAACTAAACTTTTCCCTTTGCAACAAAGAAATAGATTATATCAAAGAAAATAAGGACAATCAATGAATAAAAAATAAGTACCTTAACAAGGTTCTTATGCTGTACTTTAGACATCATAGCAACTTCTCTTGCAAATCGTGTCTCCAATCTTGCTTTTTATTCAGGAGTCTCATCCCTTTGAAGTATTTTGACAGCAACACTCTCGCCTTGGTACCTATTAGGGACTAACAATGTAGGTCAGAAAAATCCTACTCTTTAACCTAGGGTTAAAAGCTAACATATTATCAGGCTTAGTAAGTATCAAACTACCATACAGTGCAGTGTCAGAGGCCTGACCAACTGTGATAACAAAACAAGCTGGCTAAATGAAGGATAGCAAATTTTACAGTAGAGAAGACCTCATAAAAATGACCACAGTTAAATTTATGCCCGTACCATCTCGGCTAAAGCGAAAGCCATTTAAAAAAGCATATTTTAAACTCAACCAGACCTAAAAAAAAAAAACCATAGTACACTTCAAATCAGTATAAGAATATCAAAAAGAGATGAACTAGAGTCAGCCCCCCTCTTAATTTAAAGTAACATTTAAGAAATAATTGGGGTGGGTGGTTTAGAGAGTAGCTCCAAATCCCTAGGACTTCCATGCGCGAGATCATAAACGGATAAACCACATCGAGAGAAAATTTGTAAGTAGCTTGGTGAAAAGCTCCCAAACCACAATGAGAACGCGGCTGCGCCTTAAGTATTTGAGCCCTGATTTTTTCCAGCTCAAATCCAAAATCTAAGAGAACTTGCAGTATATTCTAAATAAGCACAAACACGCAAAATAATCCTAATAAGTTATACATTGAAGTATTTACTCTCTAAAAAAAGGGACTAAACTCTGAATCAAAATTATAAGGAATTAAACTTATTCAAAACTCAGGCTATAGAAAATCTATTATAAGTTGGGCACGAGTCTGCAAATCATCGAAGCTTATTTGATAGAGAATGAGAAGTCTAGAAAAAATTCTGACTTAAGTTGTGTGTGCGCCCATCTCTTCTAACATGCCCTTTTCCCTGTCCACCAGCAGGTTATGACGCTTTAAGTTCCTGCACACCCAGATCACCATTGTTAAACAAAATGGAAGGCAACAGAGCATCAACGATGTACAAAACTCTCACAAAAGAAAAATAGAGAGATAGATTATTATCAGAACCTATGCATCATGCCATGGCTGTGGCCATAAGAAACTACCCGGCACAACTGGTACATGAAGCTCTGCATTTTATCCGAAATATCGGTCAATCAAACGACAACCATAGTCCAAAAAAAGCCCCGAATCACTATAAAAGAGAAAACACCAATAGATTTAAAGAGTCGAAAATCAATCTAGATTCTAAAGTCACAGCAGGACTATACAAACACCCAATGAATTAGGGTTCTTCCAAAACCCTACATTCAACTAAACTTAAAAATACTACAGCCTTCCTCCCAAAAGAAATAATCTCATCTAAAAACGGCCATATGGCCTGAATCAGACAATACAATAAATTCATATCAGTGTTCGTTCACAGTTGGAGACCCAAAATTTGTAGAGGAATTTACCTTAATCACATTAGGAGGCATTTTAGTGTGGCTACGGTGATAAGTTTCGATGTACTTCTTGAGATCAGAGTCCATGTATTCAAAAACTAGGAACAAAATGGGCTTCCCATCCTTGTTCTCAGTGTGCTTCACATCTAACAGCCTGCAGAAAAGGCTTTCATCACACATGCATACATATACCCCCTCGAACAAACCCCCGAAACTCCATTTCCGGCCTCAAGTCATACCATTTCCACAATGCCAGATAAAACCTAGTGATGGTAATATTCTGCCGAGAGATCTGGGCATGTGATTTGAACTCTAGTTGGAAACACATCTTCCCCATCGCCGGAGGAGGTTTTGGGGAGGAATAAGCCTCCGTCGTCTAGCAGAAAATTCATGAACGACTCTGGCAAGGGATGGAGATGTGATTTGAACTCTGATTGGGAACGCATCTTCCCCATCGCCGGAGGAGGTTTTGGGGAGGAATAAGCCTCCGTCGTCCAGCAGAAAATCCATGAACAACTTTGGTAAAGAATGGAGAATGGTTTTGATGGAAACCCTGTGGAAACGCGGGTAACATTCTTGTATCTGGCATCGAATTATGTCTGCCTCCCTCATTGTTATTCCTTCTTACACCCGACTTAGATGGTTGAGCGACAGGTAGTAGGGCTAAGACCAGGGTGATGGTTAAATAAGGAGATCTCACCCCACCAAGTGAAGAAATAGATGGCAAGCACTTAAACTGAGTTGTATTCAATCTGGGTGCATTGAATCCCTCTCAGGTAGCCAATATCTCTACAAAATTTCTACCACCAGTTCTCATAGGCAGTTTATGGCCTGCCCAAAATCTCTCGTCGGCACCAATCCAGCCGCAAAACCACCTGAAATACTAAAAGGATCATTATCCTTACCGCTCCTGCTACTAATTTTGCTGCCATTAAAGCTCGTGGGTGATGAGGGCTTCAAGTTTTGTTCTTGGCCCTACGGGATTTCGATCTGTGGTCCTGCGAGAAGTTGAGAGAAGGTACGGGAACTGAAGTCCTTCATCATCATAGAGGCAATAAGCATTGTTGGCCTAGTTAAGAGACCCAAATCTAGAAACCCCATCTATTATTTTCTTCGTTCCTGCCATAGATTTCGCAGCAGTTTCACATACCAATCACCCTTTTGAGAATCAAAACCCGGAAGAAAGTTTGGACTAAGTAAATATGTATCAAGGGACTAAGTCACTATGTATCAAGAAATTTAGATTAAGTTTTTAAAACACTAATATAAAGATGAATCATGAGAATGAAGTGGTAATATAAAGATCATGTGGTTAGTCAAAGGTCAATTATTAAAATAACTCATGTTTTTGAAGTATATAGATTTTCTTTCCACTAATAAAGATGGTAAGAATTTGGTAGAAAAGGTAGATATAAGTAGAGCCTACTACAATTTATGGCTTATTTGTGATGAAACAATATCTTTTAAAAGTTTTGTTTGGTTCATGATCAACTTAAATAGTAAAAAAAAAAACAAGTAAAGTTGTAAATCAATAAGCATTTTAGCTCTTTTTATCATCATATATCAACAATTAGAAAGAAGTTTGCTATAATATTAGGTAGTTCTTTAAAATTTATCTAGTGTCACAAAATAAGCTAATCGTTTGGTAATGATTTGGTAGAAATTTTAGGCATGGGCAGAGTTCTACTATGATCCAAAGCTCATTCATAGTGGAACAATGCTTTTACAAGTTTTGCCAAGTTCTAGGTCAATCCGTATTGTCAAAATTTCATTGTGGTTTTGGATGAATGAGAATCATGACGATCTGTGTCGTCAAAATTTTCTCATTATAGGGAAGTTTACTGGTGTATTAAATGGCTCTATGATATCACCCCTAACCTCCATATTCACAAAGTGAACATGGGTGTTTAATAAACATGTAGTTATGATTGAGATCTTTATTATGCACCTAAGTGTTTACTTAGTCAGGCATTGTGCATGGCATGGCATGTTGATACATACTCCAATGCAATTGCATTAGTTTTGTGTCACCATGCAATCATTTTTGCACTAGCGATGAAGTTCCAACACCTACAACAACAACGGATAATCCTACACCAATGTCGAGTTCCCTACGTGGTCATCTCATCTATGGTTTAATAAACCCATGGTACTACAATGATCACCAATCAAGTATGACTAGGGGAATTACAGGTCCATGCCAATGTCAATGGTCAACTTGGACTAAGATAATTCCTATGAAAGTGGTGATCAAGTTTGTACATTGTGCTTAAGATAAGGTGCTTATAGTCACTAAGTGATGGTTGTAGTTACAAGGATAAGGTTTTGGTGTTATAATGCAAGGATTATAAGGACCAAGGGTTGTGAAGGCTAAGCATTGTTGGAAATATGGATTATAAGGTTAGGGGTTTTAATGCAAGGATTATAAGGACTAAGTTTGTAAATATTAGGGATTATTTGAAATATGGGTTATAAGGTTATATTAGGGGTTTTAGGGTTTAAAAAGAGATAGGGATTAAAGGCTATAAAATTTAGGGTTTATGATGGTAAAATGTAAAGAGATATAATGGTTATAGTATTATGGTTATGGTTTATATGTGTTAAGGAGTATAGTGGTCAGGTGTCAATGATTATATGTATTACATGTTAGAGAGGTAAATTCTTTTAGAGGATAAGGGTTGTAATCTTTAGGTATTAAGTGTGGAAAGGGTTATAAGGATTGGGTCTTATAAGTTTTAGAGGAATTAGGGCTTAGGATTAAATTTCATATGAATTAACAATAATATAGGTTATATGTTAGAGGGATTAAGGACTATAGGGTTGTTGACAGGGCAAAAATTCCACCTTGCCAACAAGGGGGAATTAACTCGATCGTAGGTCCCAACTAGACCAGCTTTCATTTGGAATGGCTAATCCCAACGAGTTTTAAGGATTGTTATAAGGGTTAGGGAATAATGAGTTAGTGGTTAAGGGATTAGGGATTAGGGGCTTAGGGGTTAGAGGAATAGGGGCTTAGGGGTTAGAGGTTTAGGGTTTAGGGGTTAGGGGAATAATGAGTTAGTGGTTAAGGGGATAGGGATTGGGGGATTTAGGGGTTAGTGGATTTAAGAGCATTTAGGGGTTAGGGGAATAATCAGTTAGTGGTTAAGGGATTAGGGATTGGGGTTAGGGGAATAATGAGTTATTGGTTAAGGGGTTAGGAATTGGGCGGTTAGGGGTTAGGGGATTTAGGCGCATTTAGGGGTTAGAGAAATAATGAGATAATGGTTAAGGGATTAGGGATTGGGGACATAGGGGTTAGGGGATTTAGGCACTGTTAGGGGTTAGGTGAATAATGAGTTAGTAGTTAAGGGATTAGGGATTAGGGGCTTAGGGGTTAGGGGATTTAACAATTAAGGATTTTAGGGGTTAATGGGTTATGGATTAAGTGTTAACGATTTAGGGGTTTAGGGGTTAAGGGGTTAGAGGTTTAGGTGTTAGTGGTTTAGGGGTTTAAGGGTTTAGAGGTTTAGGGTTTAGGGGGTTAAATGGGTTAAGGTTTTAGGGGTTTAGGGAGTTAAATGGGTTAGGGGTTGGGAATTAGGGTTTAAGGGGTTAGGGGTTAAGGGTTTAGAGGTTTAGGGTTTAGGGGGTTAAATGGGTTAGGGTTTAGGGGTATATGGGGTTAAATGGGTTAAAGGTTGGGAATTAGGGTTTAAGGGGTTATGGGTTAAGGGTTAGGGTTAGGGGGTTAAATGGGTTAGGGTCGGTTTAGAGGTTTAGGGGGTTAGGGGATTTAGCATTTAAGGATTAGGGTTAGGGTTAATGGGGTTAGAGTTTAGGGGGATAAATGGGTTAGGGTTTTAGGGGTTTAGGGGGTTAAATTGGTTAAGGGTTGGGAATTAGGGTTTAAGGGGTTAGGGGTTAAGGGTTTAGAGGTTTAGGGTTTAGGGTGTTAAATGGTTTAGGGGTTTAGAGGTATATGGGGTTAGGGGAT